>JAJMLL010000010.1:115062-365023 GCA_030569655.1 Yamadazyma tallmaniae | reverse complement strand
CTTCTTCTTCTTCTTCTTCTTCTTCTTCTTCTTCTTCTTCTTCTTCTTCTTCTTCATCTACTAATTCAGGAACATCATCTACCACGTCTACCTCCATTCCTTCCAAACCAATTCCCTTAATAAACTTCGTCAAGTCGTTCTTAAATTTATCATCAGCTTCGTCTCCATCAAATTCTTGCTCACTTTCCTCGTCATCGATTCCTTTCAATAATTTCAAGTCTTCTTCAGTAGCTCCTAAAGACAAAGCTTCACGACGTAATACCTCATCTTCCTTGGTTTCTTCCACAGAATCTTTCTCTTTCTTGTCTTTCTTGGTCTCCTTCTTAGACTTTTTTGCCTGCTTTCCCAATTTACTGGCAATCTTATCCTTTAAGGAACTCAAGTTGATTTTGGTATCCATAGTTAAAGAATATCTCATCTCGAAAAAAAATCAAATCTCATCTTAAATGGTCACGTGAATTGTCGCGCGTGATCTCTCACGTGTACGGTGTGTTGCGGAAAAACTATGTTTGGTTTTTTGCACGGAAATTTCAACAGGTGATGATCGGAAATTTATTTTTCCGAACATATAAAATCTCCAGTTCCCCATTTTCTCCATAATTTTCTTTTGCGCTTGTATACTATAAAGGTTTTCCTGGTCCTCAAGCATACTACACTTAGGTGTCTCAGCCACTATACATCGTACATCACACAGCACTAGACAACAATAAAGTTAGACTGTTTTTCTGTTTTATTGTTATCTCCAAACAAGGTTTATACCATCAAATACGATTGAATAATCCAAAAAAAGCTTTTTGTATTAGCAAGTCATAATTTTTACACTTAACTTGGCATACCGTTCACCACAAAAAGAAAATGGTTCATGCATCAACCCCAATAGCATTATGGCCACCTACAGAAGCTACCAACCACGTTAGAAATCAGGGGACATCTTTTGATCTTCCTTGCAGCTACACTCTATTAAAAACCCCAATAGGTGAAGGTTCATATAGTGTGGTTTTCGAATGCAAAAACAACGCCAACAACAAACATTATGCTGGCAAAAGATACACCAAGAAATTGATTTTTGGAATGGAACCTATGCTTCAAAACGAGTTTCTGGTTCTTCAACGTATCAGTATCAACCACCCACACTTGCTTACACTTGTGGACTACTTTGAAACTGAAAAGTACTTGTTTCTCATTACAGACTTGGCTAAAGGAGGAGAGTTATATGATAAAATACTCAAAAAGCTGTGTCTTCGTGAGTTTGAAGTCGTGGCTATAACCAGTCAGCTTTTAGATACCTTGGATTATCTCCGGAAGAATCGTATAGTTCATCGTGATCTCAAGGCTGAAAACGTCTTATTCCAGAGTCTGCACTCATCTGAAATACTTTTAGCCGATTTCGGTGTGGCCAGATTTTTACAACCCGGGGAAACCTTGCGTGGTAGGTGTGGAACCTTAAGTTACATGGCCCCTGAGATGTTCAGCGGAGAATATGACTTTCAAATAGATATGTGGGCATTAGGGGTCCTCGTGTATTTCATGTTGTGTGGATACTTTCCATTTGACTGTGACAACGACAAAGAGACCATAGAGTATATCACAGCTGGTAAAGTCATGTTTGAGCCTCCCGAATACTGGGACCACATAAGCTCGGAAGCCAAGGATTTCATTCTGCAGTGTTTGCAGGTAAATCCTGCAGTTCGGATTAATTGCAAAGATGCTTCGCATCACCCTTTCTTGCATTCTTTAAACAGAAGTGCTTCCAGTATGAGTTTGCTTAACAAGTTGAGAGACTCTTTAGGCACGTTATCTTCAGCAAACTTGAATCATGTACGTGCAGGAAGTTACAACAATTTAAATTTACTTACTACCATGAATATGTCATATTCCCAAAGCTCGTATTCGGGACTAACATCAGGTACACTTTCAGGGGCATGTTGTGAAACGCCTAATATGATATCCAAGTTTAATACCCCTTTAACTTCAGCAACGGTTTCCAGAAACCATTCCAGGACCGGTTCTATGGTCAATTCTGGTGCTAACTCGAAGAACCCACTGGTTAATTCTTCTAGAAATGCCTCCAGAGTGCAATCAATGGAGAAGATTGACATGATGAGACCATTGATAGTGGGAAAACAAGCTCATCATGCAACTTTTCTGATTTGATTGTATTAAAATAATGATTTATGTTTTTTATAGAAAAAAAATGATAGAAATATTCAAAACCACTTGTAGAAAGCTGAGGTTTAGAAGAGTAGTCTTAAATTGGAGTGTTGACACTAGCCTTTAATCAGTCACATGATGCTTCGCGTGATTTTTAAAAATTCTGGCATCTACTTTTAAATTTCCAAACACCATTCCTTAGTCTTTTATTTCCTTTGGCTCCTCATCCATCTTGGATCTCACTGCAACCAACATTACATGCACTAAAATACCCATTGTACTCCTAATTAACCCTCAGATAAAGCTATGAAGCTAACTCACATACGATGCAAGTCGTCCACCAGCAAGCTAGTTGTAGAAGCCATCTTTAAACTTGCGACCACCCAACCCATTATTAACAGTTCAAGAGTGTCGTTGGACACGCTTATACGATCAAACGCCATCATAGTGCCTAAAAATAACCATGTTTTTCCTGTGCTACTACCACGCAGCCACAAAAATCTTGGATCAATGGTGCTACGACTCGTGGCATTTCAGCTGGAGATTTTCTCGAACCCTTTTCACTCCCACAGACTGCTGGAGTTGGAATCAAAACTCAAAAGCCACGTAACCGAAGTGATAAATAAAGACATGAAAATGGCAAATAACCCAGCGATCTCAGCTGATGAGATAGAGCCGTACGTGGGATCTTACTTCTTTGAAAGTCCACAGGTGTGTTTGGAGCATTTATCTGGACTTTTAGGTCCTGTTCAGGCGGGAAATTTGCCCATGCTGAAGAAATCACAGCTCAATTCTCAATATTTGTACTATCAAAACAACGAGATTACACTTCCTGCACTACAGGATGATTCGGGGACCATTTCAATGATCTTGGCTCCTTCAAGCACCCAAGATTCACTACAAATTGGAAAATCAATTTCAGAAGAACTCAGGCATCATAAAAGTCCCCAGGAAGGTAGAGCTTCCCAAAACTGGAAACGATTTAACAAAAACCTTGAAATCTACGCAACCCTCTATTATAGAGCGTGGACTTCCTACTATCTCGTTAAAGAACTAGGAGAAACTGATCTTGTCAGACAATTGCTGACTCTCATGCTTTCAAAGTCATACCAGCTGTTTCTTGTTGAAAAAAGTAAAATACTGGATCTCATTGGGCCAGAAGTATCAACCCTTGATGAATATTCTGGACTTTTCTATAGATACATTGCTATTCTTACGATCACACAACCAGAAACGGTCAATTCCTGGATTAACAGTCATATACACACCTACGGGACTATTTTAGGAAGCGTGAGTGCAGTGGATGCCAATAACATCATGAAAGAGTTACAAATCCGGATTCAAATGGAATATGTGTTTATTGATAACACAAACTACCAGGCAAGGCTTTTAGAACGTGAGTTTAATGTTCCAATGGACATAAACCCCGGTTTGAAAGATGACATTTCTGATACCGAGCTCATTGATCTTGCAACTGACTATGTCAAGTGCCATTGCAGGAAATTCTTTCTTGAAGATAAGCCAGCAGTGCTGAGCAAGTATACAGACATTGTGCTTCGAGTTCTTGAAAAGAAACAGGAACAGAATGGTGTACTTAGGAACTATGGGTTGTATCTTTTAAAGAAAAGAGAAGGTACTTATGTACCAGTTCAAGAATTCCTAGAACCAGTTTTTGGTGAAAGAAAATCTAAACGTGGATACAGCTTTAATCCTGATAACGTGAGCCTAGATGGAAAGTTATACACTCCTATACCACAACCTTTCGTAAAAGTGTCTGAACTGGATGCAAAGATCATTAGACTTCTTGCCATAAATCGACATGTGACGCTTGGTTTCCTTAATGACTACAAGAGCAAGGGGCTCTACATTCTTATTAGACGCTACTATGATCTTCAGGCCAATATGGAAGAGGTTGGCAGAACAAGCTACCGTTATCTCCTCAACCGCAGTTTGCTCCGGACAAATCTAAACCAGGAACAGCGGGCTTTATTACTTCCTTTTCTAGTCAAAAAAACCTTCAAGACGTACGTTTTTGATGAGTGCTCCCAGTTGTTGTACAACCTGGTTATCCACCCCAAGTACCGTGTTACCATGAACGAAAGGATTCTGTCTGATAAATACCTACAAATCAAGATCGGAGCCACTGGTTTCAACCAATTCTTTGCCCTTCTAGGTTTCTTGCAGCCGAGATTTGCTAAGTACTACGTGGAAAACCTTGTGCTCAATTTTGGAGCAAGACCGCCATCGATGTCAATTTTTCAGGGAAGGAATAATTATTTGATGGGGAACGTGAGATCAAACACAGAAGGGCTCATTAGATTCAGGTCCAAGCAAATTGTAGAATCAGACCACTTGGTGAAGCCTTTGTTGGCTTTAAACGATACTCTAGAGAAGTACTACCACGGACTCTGATACTAAATCAGGAAATCGCTTCCATCACGATAAGAGACATGCGCGCGACACGACATTTTCGCAACTATAAGATCAGGTCCTTTATCTGAAGATAACAAAAGGTTAAAAGACATGGAGCCAGTATTAATAGCACTTGTTGGAGTGCTTGTAGCATCATTGTTGCTTTCTTCTAAGCAATTATCTGGAGCTCATACTAAATTCACCAGCTACTACAAACAATACTTTAGTTATTCACCACCATCAACACCCACCCAGTCTAGAAAGTCATCCTACTCCAAAACAAATGACCCACAGGTTCCTCCACAACCTACAGCATTGATGATCACACCAGAGCAGGTCAAGACATATGATGACAGACCTTGGAGACCTTTTAGATGGCCTTACCACCAAACTATGTCTATCTTCAAACTTGACATTAACCACTGGTTGGATATGGACAAGTACTACTGGTTTTATATTGAAGAAAAGAAGAGAATATGGGACAAATATGGTACTGTCAACATTGACTGTCTTCCTGAGGGCGTGGAGGCAGCTACTGAGTTGATGGAAATGGTTGCACAACACATGTTGAAAAGATATCCATTGTTGTTCACCTTGTTGGAAGATAAGGGAACTAAGGGTATCATCATCAAAAACGAGTTAACCAAGGAAATCATTGATATGACCATTCCTTTGAAGGAACCTCCATTGATGTATGTGACCAAAATGGCTAAAGAAGACTTTTATATTGCTTTGCAAAACCCTGAAGATGGAATGCACTACTTGGTTGGTGCCGCTGTTCCATTTTCCGGTGGTTCCTTTGGTATTGACAAGAAGCTTGGTAAAAATTTGGATGTGATTCACGGTGATGTTCCTTACTACAAGGAAAAGTTGAAGAAGTCCATGGAAAGATGGTTTGAAAGATTGACTCCAGATTCACCGGTTGAAAGAGCCAGTTGGTATATGACCTGGGACCACAAGTTGAGACAGAGTAATGTCTACAAGAACCCAGGTAAGCCTGAATTAGTTACTGAAGAAGCAAAATCCTTCAACCCATTAGACTTCAATGTTAGAGTCGAAAGACAAACTTTAAGAAAGTTGCCAAAATCACAGGCGGTGATTTTCACCAACCATCCAGTGTACTATTCAGTAGAAGAAATGAAGGATGAGCCATTGGTTCCTTCTTTGTTGAAAAAGATTCTCTACGAAGCTCCAGAAGATATAATCAAGTACAAGAACTTTGATCTTTTCAGAGAACATATTGTTGATTACTTGGAAGAATTAGTTCAAAGACAACTTGATTTAGGCCTCATTGATAAGGATACTCCATTAAAAACACTTCCAACCTATCCATTTGCACACTGGGTGAAGGCAGATTACGATTTTATTAATGGTGGTTTCAACAATCCTCAAAAGGAAAAGTCTAACTATGAGTCCAAGGCCAGGGAAGAAGTTATAGATGATTAGTTTCAAGTTTATAGTGGCTCATTGATTGTTGTCTGTTGTATAAATAAATACTAGTATTGTCGTACTGATTTTTGTTTGCTTTAAGGTTGAGAGTGATTGTATTGTATTATTAATTAAGGTGTGGAGAAAAGCAAAAGCGATTACTAGCAACTACTTGTGGAAGGTGATTACTAATGTGTTAGTATTGCTACTGGTATGGTTGTCTACTTACATCAACTGATATTACTTGATAATTCCGATTTTGCTTTATTTTTTCTTTGATTGTTTGATTATAACACGCCGACTCACTACTAAAGCTTCTTCCTGTGATACTATCTGAATACAATAGACCCTATCGCCAATCATGTGTCTTCTCTTGCACTTGTTCTTTGGTTATATCAAAAAATCGCATCATTCCCAATTAGGCTAATTCAAGTTAAACTTCGTAAATATTGGTTTACGCACTCCCTCCAAATCGGGATTAGGTTCCGCATATATTTTGCAGCATATCCAGAAACTTTGTCAATGAAAAGTGGACAGAAAAACGTCCACGACGTTCAGTTACAAGAGATAGAGATTGAATTAGGTTTTCCGCGGCCATCAGTGACTTCCCAAACAAGAATTGAAGCTACAAGAGACTCTGAAAGCCCTCTGGAAATCACAACTTCATATCCTGAACAAGAGGATGCCAACGCAGACAAAAACCTAGACTATCCTGATGGTGGAATTAGAGCATACGTAGTATTGTTGGGCTCATTTCTAGGACTAACAGCCAACTTCGGATTGTTGAATTCAGTTGGTGCCATACAAACGTACGTGGCTACCCATCAACTATCCAATGTTTCTGCATCTACGCTTTCGTGGATCTTTTCCATCTACTTAGCAGTATCCTTTGCAACCACCATTTTTGTAGGGCCCTATTTTGATGCAAAAGGGGCCTTTAAACCTATGATTTTGGGAAACATTCTCACTACCGCTGGTCTTATGGCTATGGCAAACTGTACTACTGTGTGGCAGTTTATCTTATCTCTCTCGCTTTTAGTTGGCCTTGGAAACTCATTGTGCATAAGTCCGCAGGTCGGAGTCGTTAGTCATTGGTTTTACCGCAATATTGGCTTTGCAATTGGGGTTTCTTCAATTGGTGGAAGCGTGGGAGGAATGATCATTCCATTGATGCTTCGTTCTTTATATGATAAAATCGGATTTACATGGGCTACTAGAGTTTTGGCTTTATTTTGCTTTGTCTTAAATGGAACTTGTACCTTTCTTATCAAAGAGAGATTCAGCAAATCATTTCAGGTTTCAGAAACCGAAAGAGAAACCAAACGGAAAATGTTGATAGCTTCTTCCAAAAAGATATTCGACTTTTCTGCTTTAAAAGACGCTAAGTTTGTGCTTCTTGTATGTGGTGTAGGTTGTGGGGAGTTGGCACTTTTGTCGGTGGCTACATATTATGGAACTTATGCAATTGCTCAAGGAGCTTCTGAAAGTGAGTCCTATGTGCTATTGACGATATTCAATGCTACTGGTATCCTAGGAAGATTGTGTCCAGGTTATTTGAGCGATATAATTGGTCACTTTAACGTGATGATATTGATGCTAATTGGATCCAGCTTTGCTATAATGTTGATGTGGTTGCCTTTTGGTAATAACCATGTCATCTTGTATGTGTTTATTGCAATTTTTGGTTTTACTTCGTCGCTGATCTTGTCACTTACACCTGCTTGTCTTCGTCAAATTACACCAGTTAAGGAATTTGGCTCTAGATACGGTTTGATGTACTTTTTTGTGAGTTTGGGAAACTTGGTGGGAATTCCAATTGCAAGTGCTATTATTGGAGACCTGAGCAAATTCCACTATTCAATGTTTGCGTTGTTCTGTGGTTTAGTTACTATGTTGTCAAGCTTCTTGTGGGCTTTTAGTCGTTACAGAGTTGTAGGCTTGAAGTTGAATGTGAAAATCTAGTATTCAAAAATATCTGGAGTTTCGTCCCGTTAAGCTCTTTTCTTACAAGAGATCCTGGTGAATGCATAACTTAATATTTATTCATCGATACTACTTTCTCTTCCTGACACCAGTTGGTTCTGATCTGGTAATCTCCTCCACTTTTGGTTGTTGCACCTGCTGTATGTCATCCTTGGCTTCGTGTTGTCTCTGTTTTCCTTCTTCCTGAAGCTCCTCGAAACGTTTAGCCAATTCTGGGGCCACTACTTTAAGAATTTGCGGTCCTACCAACGTGATAATCAAAAACAAAAACATCACTGTGTATGCAGAATTCCTGAAAATGAACCCCAAAGGACCATCCATAACCATTGAAGAAAGGGACTTGTCACGAGATTCGTAGTACTCTTTAGCTCCCAAATAGTCAATTAATATAGGTTTGGTACTAACATCAGCTGTAGTGCCAACATCAGTTGTAAGATAATAATCGGTAGCAGTAATCGTGGTTTGATTTACTTCAATTTGGAACCTGTCTTGTTTCAACAAAAAGTCATGGGTGTAAATGTAAAGGTCATATGAACCTTCTTTCACGTCGTGGAATACAAACTCATAATCTCTGTTGATCAATGCTTCAGTCTTGACTTTACCACTTTCAGTGTTTTCTGTTAAACGTACCGAAAATCTACTTGGTAAATTTTCACCATTGACAAGCTTCAGGCTTTCATATAAATGGTGCTCTGGAACACCGACAATCTTTCCTTGCAAGTCCAAACAAGCCACAGGCAAAACCAATGCCAACAACAGCTTCAAGTTCATTCTTTTAGATTAAAAGTTACCCGCACAGAATTTGCGAGATAAAAATTTTCCAGCGAGGAAAAAAAAATTATTGTACTGAATAGATATTATTGTAGGGTGATGATTTTAAACTCACGGTCGTTACTCTCTACAATCTATTCTAAAGTATACTACTCTTGTGGTAGTCACGGGATTTTCGGGTTTAATTGTAGAGTCAAGTTTGTGCGCTGGCGGCCTTAAAACAGCTAAAGGTGGCAGGACTTGGGTTGATGACGATTAGGCATTCTAGCATTCCAAACATTTATATATTACAAGTTACTTTTCTCTGGCAGTATGTGAGCCCCACCGGTCGTAACAGTATAGTCCGATAGCTGTGAGCAGTAGTCCGATAAACTGGGTCCCACTAATCCGGCCAAAGAACTTACTAGGATCGTTAGAAGTAGCTAAAATAATACTTACTGTAATAAGGACGATTCTTTTCATCATGGAAGCAATGGAGTAAGACACCGCTGGAATCAGACCAAGAAGATGGAAAGCCAATAGTGTCTGCACGAAATGTGACATCGAATTCAATAACATCAAGTAAATCACCACAAGCAATCCTGACCTGGTATCTGGGGTGGTTTCCTCTATGTTTCCAAATAAAAAGTCTAGTACATGCGGAAGTTCATTAAACACAAACCCAACAAAGGAGATCATAAATCCCGTAACTGAGCAGTAAAAGATGATTGTTATCTGATCAGGTTTGACTTCTTTGATTTGTAAATTATTTTGGATACCATTATTTATGCTGTTTTTTATGCTGTTTTTAATGCTGGTAAATGGGTTGATTACGTTATTATTCTTCTTGACTTCATTTATGTAACCGTTACTATTATTGTTTTGATACGGAAGCCTGTCCAACTTTCCTGAATACAGTTTCTCTGTGTCATCTATAGAATAAGGAAGTCTGTTACGCTGCCTTATATGCTTATTAATGTCGTCCCCATTGTAAATTGCAAGATTAGCAGGATTAGTATCAGCATCCCAAGTAACCAACCTTTTACCATATATGTTTTGGGCAGCAAAGATAATTACACTCAAAAACGCATAAATAATCCCTTGAACATGTTCCAAATCCAAGTACAAGTTCTCGGGACCTCTTTTGGCTTCATCTGTGATTATGAGAATCACCCCACCTACCAAAGGTGCTAAAGACATGTAAGTTACTATGGGAAATTTCACATTATATATCCATTTGTAGCCTGAAACGATCAATAATGGTGACAATGCTTTAACACTTGATACTGCAGCTAGGGAGATTAAGGAAGTAGCACTTAGCGAGAAGAACTTACCACAGAACTGAAAGAGTCCTAATGGTAGGATCTTTAAGAATGCTCCTCGGCTCACCAAAGGTTGGGAGGAATCGACCGGCACGCTCCCCAAGGGAAAGTACCCTGAAACCTGTGGAAATGCTCTGGCAAGTAATATAAAAAGTAACGAAAGAACTGAACCCATTAAAAACTGAGCCTGGCTCAAAAACAATGGGTACTTGTATTCACTTAGAATCAATTTGGTGAGTTGTGACGTCACTGAAGATACAAAGTACCATAGCAAGCATGTTAGGACTATACGGAGCAGGATCGGGGGAAGCCAATCCATGTTTTATGCTATATTGTGTGAAAAATGTGTGTGTTGTAAGACAATAAATTAGTGCGCATACATACGACTGTTATTAATTGTATGCATATAGAATGCATGTATGAGAGTTTTGAACAATGTGTGTATATGATATTCTGTAACAATGTTGAAGTAATCCTAAGCTTCTAGTCTGGAAATAAGGATAAGAGTTGTGGTTGTACTAGAATCAATTCCCGCGATATTCTACTAGTAGAAACACCATATTAAAAATGTATACTAAAATGCTACCACTGGTAAACTCGCCCGTTGGAGTCTCCCATGATAATACCGAGATATCCCCGTATTAACTTTTCTTCAGTATCCACAGAACTTCTCTTGAATAGTTCATAAGAAGTTATTTCCCCTATATTCTCATGTTCCAAGGATAACGAAGAAAGGTGGCGCAAGTTCCACCCACCACCTTCTGCAGGTTTTACTTCGTATATCTTTATCTGCTTTTTGAGGCCTTCTGACGATCCATAAGCAAACGAAATCAACTCGTTACTCCAGTATATGTGTTTGTTAGTTGTCATTTGTTTTCCTGTTTCAATTCTGGAGTCATTTACACTTCCAAATCTAATACTAGTGATTTTTCCTGCTGGTAATCTCTTATTGAGAATCAATTCTCCATTCAATGTGTACAAGGAAAGCTTTTGCTCACTCAAACTGACTATTGCAATATTTCCTGTATCATTTGAAATGTCCACCAACATGTCGTCTTCTTTGAGGCTGCTAAACTTTCTAATAAACTTGAATCTGACAAAATCCCACACTATTACATTCCCATCCTTATCTGAAGACAATCCTACCTTAAAGCTTTTACTGTATTTCAACTCCTTGACCAGTGTAATGTGTCCTCTCAAAGTTCCCTGAAATTGTAAACTCAAGCTAGGATTGGTGAGACACTTCCAGATATTAATTAAGCCATCGTCAGCAGCCGTCAAAAATGTTTTGTATCCAATCTGAAGGATGAAAGTAATATGAGATCTGTGAATATCTAAGAATGAAGTGTTATTAATGATAATCGAGCTAGAATCATCGTCGATATTTCCAACTTTCCTAATCAACAAGTCATCTTCGCTACAAACACATGTTGGTCTACCCACCCACTTTCCACTCTTCAGACTTATTTCAATCTTTCTAATGGGACACTTCAATTTGGACTCGAAAATCAATTTTGGTTCCACCTTGTCGTCGATGGTTGTGAAATAATAATTTGGTAAATTTAGAACATCTTTCTGGACATGTGGTTTCTGAAATATTTTGTTTGGAGTTTGTCCAAAGTTGTTGATCATACCAATAACCGCCTTCCTTTCTGTGTCGTCACTGATATTGTCAAGGTTTATGGCACCATTGTACGACAAATGATGGAATACATTCAATGCTTCAACTGCTTCGGGGCCATTTTGTTTATATCCAAAGATCAAATCAATCCAAAGGTGAATATGGGCAGATACATACGGACTTTCCAAAGCTTCTCTATTCATTTGGATAAATTTTTTAGGGTCTCCATGGGCCCATTTTGGTAATACTACATTATTTGGCACTTCACCGTTTTGCAATGTACCAAATTCGAAATTGTTAGCATTCACAAGAAACTCTGGAAGGAAAAAAAATTCGGGTATCAACTCTCTAACATCGGTAGTATTTTCTCTTGATGCAGACGCCCAAGCCTTTTCGATTGAGTTGAACAACCTATCGGCATGGTCAAACTTTCCTCCCTGCAAAAGAAGATAAGAGTGCACATGCGGAACTAGTCTTATTAAGAATGAAGTTGCAATCATGGCCGACGAGTAATGAGTACCATAATGAAATGCTGGTGCATTTTCATCATCCAAACTATCTAATGCTTCGTATCTTTCTCTGAATTCAGATGCTCTAGGTTCAGTTTGTGCCCCCATTGGCTTTGATAAATCCCTGAATGTTCTAGGATTAGACAAGTCTAAAGTTTCACTTGTATAATCTGCAATGACCCAAGGAAAGACAGGATACTGAGTTAAATCATTAAATGTTCTTCCTGCTAAGGTATTGATAATCATTAAATAGTAAAAGTTAGACATATCCCCGTTTTTCCATTTCTTGGTTGCAGTTAAGAAGTTATCTGGAGTTGAACCACCTGAGAAGGCAGAAGCAATTTTTGAGGTGAAAAATGACGCCGAGGTTTGGGTGTTACTGGTTGATAAGGTCGATGATAAAAGTAGAGTCTCGCTGAGGTCTTTGTCCAATCCCTTTCCAACACAATAAGAATGTAACTTTCCATATATCAAATCACGTTCCTTCTGATTGAAGCAAGTCAACAATATACTAGCACCATCGGTAAAGAACATTTCTAAAGCAATATCACGTAATAAGAATTGTCTTTTGGAAATCGAACTTAAGACATCAAGACTCCAACTCTTTGTTCTATGAGACCTGTTGCTTGTAGTCAAATAGTCCGATTGACTATTGACCAATTGAAGATATGCATCCCTCGAATCCATAGGAGCGTCTTGTACATCAATAACATTTCCATCAGCTTGATGAAAGTAGTTTTCGATTATGTATAAATGTGTTGCTCCCAAAATCATCAAGCTTTCGATAGGCTGTAATCCATTTATCTGACTGATATTCCAAAGGGAAATAATTTGATCTCCCAAATATAAACTCCTGGAAACCTTTCTATTCTTGTCCTCGTATGCAGCAATTTTCTCCAAATCTTTGTTCGAATCATTTGAATCTTGTCCAAAGGAATTCTTGATTTCAGGAAATGCTTCCATTCCGTCGATAGCTTCGAAAGAATCATCCGAGGAATCTGCGTAAAGGTCGCTTGATAAGCTCAATGTATCAATACCGCTTGAAATGATAGCGTTGTTGATAACATCCAGTGAATTGTCATTCTCCAAGTTTTCTGAAACTTTTTTAATGGGAATATCAATTTTGTATGCTAACTTTTCAGAATCAGATAATTGATCTTCAATTATCATCCTGCTTCTAGTTCTATCACAATTTTCGATATAGTCGATTGCATAACTATCGGACAATTTTTCACCTATTAACCTTCTTATCTCGACCTTCAAAGAATTGTAGCTCGAGGCAAAATACAAAATATTTTCCTTGTGATCTTGACTTGATCTGTTAAATTTCAAAAGTTCAGCCTTGATTAAACGATTCTTTAAACCATAACAATCTCGTTCAAAGCTCTTGATATATATGTTATCAAGTTGTCCAAGCTTGCCGCCATTACTTAAGGTTATGCTAATCATGTTTTGAACATTTTGCTTGGAGCACTCTTCTTCCCTTGCAACCAAGTAATGGAAACCCTGCATGAACATATATTTGTAGGTTGGAAATTTAAATAATAACTTGGTAGTTTCTTCATCATTCTTCACCGATAAGGTACCAAAAAATTCGGTTATGAGTTCTCTGGAGGCACTGTAGTCGATGTTTCTGGTCATGCAGTTTACAATATTCTCAAAGCTCTCTTGTCTGATCATGTAACAAGCCCTCAACAAATTAAACAAGTGCTCAGATCTGTAATTAATACTTAATCTGAGTCTTATTCCTATTATTAACAATAGAATGTTACCAATTTGCTGATCATTCAAAACAGCTGGTTGAAACAAAAGCATCTGCCTATAAAGCATCAATTTCAAAAAGTCATCAAATTTCTCTTCAGTTGTATTTGTGTTCTTATTTAATGCTTCAGAAATTTCGAATGTAGCTTCCACTGGTGTTTTTGGAGGACTCGATTCTGAATCCAATTCTTTAAGTTCATCCAAGCTTGGCTTGTTTTTTGCCAACTGAGTTAGCTTCATTATCAATAAATCACCAACAAAAGATTTCAACTTTAGTAAATTATTAGCTGAGTTTGAGGATTCCTTAAACTCAATAATTGACAACAAACAAATAATATACCCTTTCAAATCTTCCTCGCTGATGTAAAAGCCTTGTTTGATATATTCTGTATTGAAAAATATCAACAAATTGGTAGATTCTTCTAAAAATGCTTTTTCATTGAATATAAAGTTTGAAACAAACAAAAACTCATCAATGTGCTTAAGAATTCTTGGGAATACGATATCCAATACCAATTTCTTGGTGAAATCATTCAAACTATTGAAAATTTCAAAAAATTTATTGTTTGTGCTGAACAATTTGGAAATAAAAATATTAGATATAACCTTTACCAACTTGTTATAACAATTGGTAAAATCGGTTATAGATTCCACACTTGATTTCTCCCATGTTAAGAATAATCTCAAATATCCAATCAACTCGAAAATGCCTTCCAACCAATCCTTTTCCAAGTAAAAAGTTGACAACGGTTTGATACTATTGTATCCGAATTCAATCAAATCCGCATACAGATTTATTAAATGGATAGCATCTAAGGAAAGATCCATGTTCTTGTTGCGATCTGGACTTGCGACAGGAGAACCTATAACCCTTCCATTTCTTTCGCTTAATACAAATAAGGAATTTAATACCATATTGTTCAATAAATTAAGGAAATCAGGAATAATCAATTTAGAAAAGTGGTCGGAATCTGTGTCATTGATTTTGATCAAGTCTGACAACGAATAATACTCGTCCATTTTGTTGTCAATTCCAAAAGCAGCCAAGTATACCAGGCATAATATTTCGTCATTGGACCACCAATCCTTCAAAAAGTGTGTTAAGATATCCAAGCCTCGGTTTGTAACAACAAATTTTTTGATTATATTAGGACCTAAAACTTTGAGTAGTCTTGATAATAGTCTTATACCACATTTTACGACGTCCTTTGTATAAACAGGCAATTCTGGGAGTGATTTGACATTCAAAAGTAATAAAATCCAATGGATGGTGATCGATCTTGAAAACTTTTTCAAGACTTTAATTGAGGAGTCCGTATTACAACAAATATCAGTTAGAGACTTCAACACGATAATTCCAAATTCTGAATTTGAATCTTGATTAGATGAATAAAGTGAATAAATTGTAAAGTCTGACATCAACTTGATAGTTTCTATTGTTACATTCGTTCTCATTATTGTCGACAAGGTGAAATTCAATTGTATCACCAAATCTTTGCTTGGTTTAAAATTAGACAACGAAGGTGATTTGAAGCAATGGATCAACTTGGCCAACAAATTCATGTTGTTCAACTCCATGATATTGAAATCGTGGAACTTGCTTTCAATCATGAAAATATTGAACTGCTTCAAGAATAATTCAATGTTCAATTCATCTATGAAAAGTTCATAATTTAGTATGATGAACCTGTATGAACTTGGGTTGACAATAATGGAAGCTTGCAAATTGTTGAAGTCGTAACCAACATAGTACAATACCAATTTCAACAAATTCAAATTTCGATAATCTAGGTCATCGTCATTATCAATCTTAATTATTTCAGGCAAAATTTGGAAATTCAATGACTTGTTCAAATATTTGTAGTTGGTTAATAAAATCAGTATTATACCATATCCATTGATGTTTTCGAATTCTTTACTTAGCCTCCAGTTATTATTTATTAGCCCGAATAATAACTCTAACGTTTTGATTAAAGTACTATCTCTCTCCATGACCAACAATGATTTGTCTGTAATAATATTTTCGATGAAATTCAAGATCAATTGGGTGCCTCCAATGATATAAATACCACCATGAATGGATGGTGAATCATGAATTAAAATCTGAGGGTTGTTGGTTGTCTCAATGGAACTTAAATATTCATCTGAATTTGAATTAAACAAGATATTTGAATCCTTAATCTTGGTTTGGGACAAATGAGTTACGATATCACTCTTGTTGATCAAATTTCTTAAAGGAGAAAGACCATTTGCTAAATGCTTATTACTAGTTTTAGGTTTCTCAGCACCATCACTGCTAAACAGTCCACTGGTGTCCATATGAGTAATGTAGGCAATGGAGTCACGAAAGCTGCTGTGTCTGTGTCTTGTGTTACTCAATTCTTTGACCTTTAAAGATAATTTTGCAAGACCCTTGAAGTTTAAATGATTCAATAAGTTAAATATATTGTCATTCGTGAATTCCTTAAAATTCCAGTCATAACCCAAACCTAGGTTGTAAAGTAAATTAATCCACTGGCTGGACAAATTTATGTCAAGGAAAGTTAAATTTCTAATTATCAATTCATTCTTAACATTCACATTTTCTGATTCATTTCCAATATAGAACTTATTCCAAGAATCAGCTGTTTTTACTAAGTCAGGACATGGAATTGATTCAGAATAGTCTCCGTTAATATACAAACTCAAGTTTTGAGTCTTATCAAAACTTAAAACCAAGTGAATATAGTTCTGGTTCAAATTAGGATCGAAATTCAAGATTTGGTTAAAGGAGAATTGAATCTTTGCATTATTCGAAACATTTTTTATCTCGATTTGAATTTGATTATAATTCACCAATTTGACTTTGAAGTTTGCAATGTTCTGGTTGGAGGAGTTGGTAAAGTCAAACAAGGTGATTGCTTCACTAGAATCCATGCTTGAGTCGTATTCTAAATTGTTCAACTTAAACCATGTTTGTATGGTGAACACCTTGGAAGTACTTGAGTTTGGAAAAGGCACTGGGATACTCTTACTCAAGTCATTGAAGGTGATGAATTTGAAATGACTGGGATGTCCTTTAACCAATTTATTCAAGAACTCAAGTAAAATCAACCTTTCTGTTGAATTTGTGGAAGCAAATAACTTATCAGCAACTTTTTTGATGTATTTTGTATCGCAGCCTAGTTCAAGCAACTGGATTAGGAAATGGAAGTACTGGTTCAATACTGTGGGTCTCTCGTTGGTCATTTCGTCCAAGGAACATGATTCGGCTAATTCCAAAAAGTAATCTATTAAAATATGATGCACTCCCAACCTGATAGCATAGATCTTCATAGTGTAGTTGATGGTCAAAAGATAGCCTAGCACCTCAAACATAAGAATCTTGAAGTCATGGTACACATTTTCGTTCAAGCAATTCAATTTATTGCAGAATTCTTCAACAGAAGCAGCCTTGAACCTCGGATGAGGGTCTATTGGATTCACTCCAAGAATAATCTCTTCTTCAATGATTGCATCTAGAATAACCTGGTCGTTCAAATTATCTATTAAATCCACCAGCCAATTGTTCAAAAGAGTAGCATTGATTGCATAATTGGGAAATAGCTCACAGAGCAGATGGATTAACCCACGATCTCTGTCATAATTCATGCTGTATTCTATTGAATGTGATATTAAGTTGAAGTAGGGTTTAGCGTTCAAGTGCGAATGATCAAGTCAGATGATACCATTCAAACATGAGAGGTAGAGAAAATATTTTGCAGATCAAATTGATAGATGATTAGTGAATACTGTTTTAGAGGCTGCTTTGAAGTATTGGTGATTTTTTGGTGATTTTTAGGACCCTCTACAATTTTTTTACAACTTTTTTTGATTTCGAGTGCTTGTTGCAAAAGTTGCAAATTATATGAAAATTTTGAGTATGGTCCTTGTAATCAAATGCTTTTCAATGAGGGGTTGTGGTTGTTTTTAAGTTACGACAATACAAAGCCAGTGTAATAACAGATAATCAAAGCGACTGCTTACTGTAGAGCATAAGATTAACGAAGGTTGTTGCTGTAGTAATAGATTAATCAGAAACCTCTTTTTGCATGTAAATTGATTCGGTAAAGATTATCTCATGTTAACAACTAATGGTAGTACACCGAGATAACACGCTATTTAGCTCAAACTGGTAATAAACTGAAGAATATGTCACTTGCAGGTCGTTCCAGACCTTTCACCACCCCTATCAAAACCAAATCTAACCCATCACAGATAATGCGAAAAATCAGACACAAGAACAACAAATGGACGCTTCGAGTGTTAGTCCAGCTGAGATAAGCAGTGAAGAAATCGAAAAGAAAACCTTGCAAAACAACCAAAACACCAACAAGGAAACCAACGAGCAAGAAATTGAAACCGAAATTGAACAGCAGGAAAATAATATCACTAATGATGGTGTGTCAGATGGCGAAATGCTTATGGCAAGAAGATCAGAGATAAGGGCTATTTTAGATCAGCAATCAGGAGAAGAAGGTCAATACTGGTATTTGATTCCAAGAAACTTTCTTGATTCGTTTTTTTCAGATGAAGCCGCCACGTTTACTGAACTCAAACTTAACATTGGAAAGATTCAGGCTGAATCAATCACAGAAGAGTCGGGAAACCTTTTTGAAAACGAAGATGTAACCAACCAGAGTGTTCCTATCCCTCCACAGGTATTTAATCTATTAGTGGAATGGTTTGGTGTTCTTGGCCGAGCTCCAACCAGAGCAATTTATATCAATGAAATCGGTGAAAAGGTAATTGAAAAATTCCCTCCATACTTTTTCATCCACACTTTGACTACCAAGCATTCCAGAAATAACTATAATAACCACTACAGCGGTAGCAATTCCAAGGCCAAGGGGATTTATTTCTCACAGACGCAAACATTTGAAGGTTTAATAAAGACAATAAAAATGACCCAGTTCAAGAATAATAAGACTGATTTCAGAATATGGTTTTTGCAGAGTGATGAGATTGATACGGTTCCGAATAATATAACGTTGAATCAGTTTTTGGGTGAAATAACAAACAAAACTTTACTTAATAGAAGCCTTTTCAAGCAAACTTTGAAATCTCAGAATGTCAACTTGCCTAAGTATCACATCATGCTTGAAACTTTTGACGAGCATTTAAATAAGTACCCGTTGACTGGGTACTTGCAAAACTTTGATTTCAATGGTGCAGACTTCTCAAGTCTGCTTGGTGGGAAATTGGGCTTGATAAACTTGGGAAACACTTGTTATATGAACAGTGCCTTGCAGTGCTTGGTTCATATTCCAGAGCTCAATGACTACTTTTTTTTGAACATATTTGAGAAGGAATTGAACGAGTCTAATCCCTTAGGATTTAATGGAAATATGGCTAGAGGATTTGGTTCATTGATTCACAGGTTGTTTAATGATTCGACTGCTTCAAGCGCAGTCTCACCTAGAGAATTCAAATACACTATTGGTCAGTATTCATCAATGTTCCAAGGTTACCAACAACAAGACAGTCAGGAATTTGTCGGTTGGTTGTTAGATTCGTTGCATGAAGACTTGAATAGAATTATCAAGAAACCATACTTGGAGAAGCCCGAGTTAAACGATGACGAAATTGACGATCATCAAGCGATCAAGCGTTTAGCAGATCAATGCTGGGATCAGTTTAAACAACGTAACGATTCAGTGATCGTGGATTTATTCAGTGGTCTTTATCAATCAACCTTGGTATGCCCAGATTGTTCCAAGACTTCTATAACCTATGATCCCTTTAACGATTTGACCTTACCCTTACCAATTAATAAGAAATGGTACCACACATTCAAGATTGTAAATTTACATTTCGAACTGGAGTTTAAGCCAAAACAAAGAATTATGAAGCTTCAAGTTGAATTAGACAAAACTTCCAACTTTGACGACTTATTGAATTACTTATCCTATTTCTTGCAAGTGCCAAAACACTATTTGTTTGTGTACGAGCTTTTCAATAATTTCATCTACCAAGACTTCCAATCAAATTCCAACAAGTATAAATTCATGCCAATAAGCGAAGTCATTGGCGGCGATGATGAAGTTTTGGTTTATATAATACCTTATACCGAAAGCCAGCTCATCATTCCAGTTTTAAATATTGTTCCTGAAACCGATAAGTCCTACAATATTATGAACTTATTTGGCGTCCCTCTATTTATTACCGTTGATGCTGAAGATGCAAAATCGTTGGGAAAGATAAGAAAAAAGTTGGAATCAGTGATTCAAATTTTGACTAAGTTCGAAATAGAACTGTACTACAAGGAAATTATAACCCTTGAACGGAAAGAGTACTTCTCAAAAGAAGACTTCAGCAGCACTTTAGATGAAGCAGTAAGTACAGGAGCGACAATAGAAGATAGAAAAGATAAAGATGTTGAATGTGATGACTCAGAATATGATTCTGATGTTTCGTTGGCTGATCCAGAGATTTCTGCTGATTTAGGATTCACCATCAAGTTTTATAACGATTCCAGAGCTAGAGGAGACAGAAAAATCCATATACCGTCTATAAAGCCAAATATGAACAACTTGCCAAGCTTAGCTAACTTATTGCCTGAACTTAAGTATAAATACTACCACTTCAGTAACAATAAGGATTTTTTTAAAGATTCCGTGGAAGGAGATGAAATCACACAAGATCTGGGGGTCAAAAATCAAGAACCCCAAAACACTGAAGTAGATAAAGAAACAGAAGAGGATCCTAGGAACTCAGGGTTTGGCTTGCCAGACAGAGCAGTTATGTCTACACCAAGTACCGATGCGGAGCTAACTGGACCACCAGTAGTAGAATCAGACGCTGGAGGGTATGAAAGTGGATCAGGAAGTGAAGAAACAGAAGAACTGGAGGAAGTGCTTGGTCTGTTGTTTGATTCTGTTGGTACGTTACCAAAGTCAAAGCCAGTTGCTTTGACCAATGATAACTCAACTTCTTCATTTACCTCCAAAAAGATACCTGATTTTGAAAGGAATAAACATCAACAGTTCCTCAAATATGAGACTATGTTGATCTGTGAATGGAACAATGACTTTTACAAGGAGCTCTTTGAGGCTAACAGGACTTGGGAAAATGTAGAAGAAATACCCAACCCTGAATTAGAAGCCAACAAAACTAAATTGAAGGTGAAAGAAAAAAGCATTATTTCGTTGTACGATTGTTTGGAGAATTTTAATAAGCCTGAAATTCTTGGAAACCAAGATTTGTGGTACTGCCCAAGATGCAAAGATCACAAACAAGCTACGAAAACCATCAAAATTTGGTCTACTGGAGATATATTAACCATTCATTTGAAAAGGTTTCAGATGGCTAGAAGTTTTGGTGACAAAATTGATGTCACTATTGATTTCCCTATTGAAGGCTTGGATATGAGTAAGTACGTGAACAACGAGGCTAAAGATGTGATATACGACTTAATAGGCGTGGATAACCATTACGGTGGATTGGGTGGTGGTCACTATACTTCAAGTGTACTCAACTTTAAGGATAGCAAATGGTACTATTTCAATGATAGCAACGTCAGCTTGATCGATGATCCGCAACAGATGATCACAGGGGCTGCTTATTTGTTGTTTTATAAGAGAAGAAGAACTGGTCCTACCAAACTCACTACTTTAATAGAAAGCAGCAAAGAAGAAATTAAGCTGAAGTTACATAGCATCTTTGAACAAGTAAATGTGTACGAGGAAGAAGAAATGGAGGTAGCCAACAAACGAAGCAAAACCGAAAACCAAGTAGATTTGGACGAGTCAAAGTTAGAGTAGTATATATTGGTTCTAAAAATACAGCATTAATTTAAATTGGAAGCTCTTGTATGTGAAAATTTGATCATTTTCTTAATATCATCTTTATCAAGGTCTAACAAGTCACCATTGATCAAGTTGAAACTGGACAATGTTGCCCCATCAGATATAACAGAACCTTTCGTAATTATATTTTGTTCTTCACTTTCATTTTCTAAGTCACATAATACAACGTTTGCATTATTCAAATGATACACTCCATAGTTAGATGAAACCGGAAGAGAGTCCAAGGAAAGAACTAATGGGGATAATGTGGAATGAGCCAACAATTGGTGTCTAGTCTCTATATTATCTTCTTTGTAGATGAGTGGCAACTGAACGTTTTTCAAAGCTTGAATCAAGCTGTAGTAGAGAATATCAAATAACGGGCCAGTTCTTCCAAATACTTTAAAATTTGCAGACAAGTTGTATTTGTAGTACTTGGAATCAAGCTCATCGTCTATGATCTCATTATCTATCTTCAACTTTGGTTTGAAAATAAGTGAATCCTGTGGTAAGATCTTTTGTGACAAGATCATCTCATATAAGCTCTGGCATAAGTTCATTTCTTCATCTGTAGGGGCACCACTGTTTGTTCTACCCCTTGATATTGAGATCGATGGCGATACTGATGTGTATTGCTTAGGCGTGTAGTTGTCCAACTCATTAATATTGTATGTTAAATTGCAAATGATGAGGGTGATGCCGTTTTTTATGTATACAGTTGTGAGTTTCTCAGTTGACAATATTTTCAACACTTCTATGTTTTTGAACTCTTCAAAACTACGGTAATTGGGACGCACACCAGACTTTAAGTGTCTTTCAAGGGACAAGTCTGGAATGATTCTTTCTAGCACTTCTGGTGGGAATGATATCGAATTCATGATGTTTTAACGAGAAGAGTTTTTTATTTTGTGCGATAGTGATGCGAAGATATGTGAGCTTAGGAGTAGAACAATTGGGCATACTTTGAAAAGATATGCAGTTAGCTGACAGGTAGATGAATCATAGTCGGTAGGAAAAAAAAGGAAATAAGGGAATTTACTTTTCACTGGTATTTTTTTTTGGATTTTTGTGTAAGGCCAAAGGTGCTGTGAAGATTAAATAAGCAGTTTCTTAACACCTCAAACGTATAACCAATCCGAGAGTCACATGTCCAAAAAATAACATGGTCACATGACACAACGGAGTCAAGTAATTTCGCATCGCTAAGATGTTAATTGGTCGAAGATAAACTGGTAATGGTGGAGTTACTGGGGCAAAAAAATGTTACATTACATTTGTAAATAATATTGAACCGTGGGCAGAATCACAACTCAAAACAGCAACTGATCGCAGACAATGCAAAATATAGAAATACAGAAATATTGAAATAGAAAGGGAAGAAAGCCACAAGTATGGAGATTGGCTGTTGCAATAGAAGTGACATAGGCGAATGGTAGAGCTCTGGAATTGGAAACCGTTTCACCGGACTTGAATCGGCCTGACAAGTGGCCGCGACATCGTTACTGAGGATGAAAAAGGATGTAGTTTTGCGGAAAGCTCCGATGACTTAAAAGTCCGAATTTCAAGTGATTAAGTGATGCATTATCATGATCCGTACATAACTAGCTCTATATTTGCAGTTCTTGAGGTAATTTGCTACAGTAGATTCGCAAAGCATGTGCTGAAGTCAAAGATGTTGAAGGCGACTCAAACCTTCCACAAACCTTTCACAAACCTTCCACAAACCTTCCACAAACCTTCCCAATCTAGTAGTCCTTTCCTACGCTCTGACATTTACATTGGCCACTATTGGACAGGTGCGTGTAAATCTCTGGCCAATGAGCACCGGTAACGGGTTATCTCCAGACGACATTGTCGTACGAGAGTCAATAGTGGAGATTTCATGATTCATCTCTAATTTACTCCTGTGTATGAAAATTTTCCGTCTTATAAGATTTCGAATCCACTTTTTTCGAAAAACTACACATTCTCTACCTAACCTATTTTTTATTTTTCAGCTGATAAGAGTAGGATATGGCATCTTACATCGAAGAGGAGTTTGAAACTAATGTTTACAACTACGACGAGGTTCCAGAGAATAAGTCCTGGGCTTCTGCCATCCCTGTAGCTAAGGGTTTGTACGACCCAGAGAACGAAAAGGATGCCTGTGGTGTTGGTTTTTCCTGCCACTTAAAGGGTGTTCCTTCCCACAAAATCGTCAGTGATTCCAGAAACTTATTATGTAACATGACCCATAGAGGTGGTGAGTTGAATCCTAAGGACGGTGATGGTGCTGGTTTGTTATGTTCTTTGCCCCATGAGTTTTTAGTAAAGGAATTTAAATACCATTGTGACGTGCAGTTGCCTGCTGTTGGTCAGTACGGTACTGGTAATATTTTCTTCAAGAAAGATGATGTGATTTTTGAAAAATCCAAAAAGACTTTCGAGGATATCGCTGCTTCTGTTGGCTTGAGAATTTTGGGCTGGAGAAAAGTGCCACATGACTCTTCTATCCTTGGTCCTGCTTCCTTGTCTAGAGAACCTTTGATTTTGCAGCCTGCTGTGATCATGTCTGAGCTTTACAATCAAACTGTTGATGATGCAGAGTTTAGCAAATCATACAACAATGAATTCCAAAAGAGATTGTTCATTCTCAGAAAACAGTCTACCCACACTATTGGTTTACACAACTGGTTCTACATTTGTTCTTTGTCTAACCAAACCATGGTATACAAGGGTCAATTGGCTCCAAACCAGGTGTTTGCTTATTACCATGACTTGGTTAACAATGAATTCAAGGCTCACTTTTCCTTGGTCCACTCCAGATTCTCTACTAACACTTTCCCAAGTTGGGATAGAGCACAACCTTTGAGATTGGCAGCTCACAATGGTGAAATTAACACTTTGAGAGGTAACAAGAACTGGATGAGAGCTAAAGAAGGTATTATGAAATCCGAGTTATTTGGAGATGAGTTGGATAAATTGTATCCAATTATCGAAGAAGGTGGTTCTGATTCTGCTGCTTTTGATAATGTGTTGGAATTGTTGGTTATCAATGGTAAGTTGTCTTTGCCAGAAGCTGTGATGATGTTGATTCCAGAAGCATGGCAAAACGATAAGTTGATCGATCCTAAGAAAAAGGCCTTTTATGAATGGGCTGCATGTCTTATGGAACCTTGGGATGGTCCAGCTTTATTCACCTTTGCTGATTCCAGATATTGTGGTGCTAACTTAGACAGAAACGGTTTGAGACCATGTCGTTACTACGTTACCGATGATGACAGAATCATTGTTGCATCCGAAGTCGGTGTCATTGACGTTGAACCAGAAAAGATCTTGCAAAAAGGAAGATTGCAACCAGGTAAGATGTTGTTGGTTGATACCAAAGAAGGTAGAATTGTTGACGATAAGGAATTGAAATCAAAGGTTTCCAGCAAATTCGACTTCAAGTCCTGGATTTTGGCAAATTTAATCACCATGAATGACTTGGTTGACAAGTTAGACAACAAAAAGATTGATTTGAAAACCACCGACTACACCCAAATCGCAGAATCCATTCAGCAGGATCCTAGATTGGTTGCTTTCGGTTACACTCACGAACAATTGTCTTTGATTTTGTCTCCTATGGCCGAAGGTAAAGAAGCCTTGGGTTCCATGGGTAACGATAATGCCTTGGCCTGTCTTTCTGAACAACCAAGATTGTTGTATGATTATTTCAAACAATTGTTTGCTCAAGTCACTAACCCTCCTATTGATCCAATCAGAGAAGAAATTGTGATGAGTTTGGAATGCTACATCGGTCCTCAAGGTAACTTGTTGGAATTGAAGCCAGATCAATGTAACAGATTGAAGATTGAGTCTCCAATTTTGTCTGACAGAGAATTGAATGCTATTTTGAACATGAACACAGTTTATCCTAAATGGTTGGTAACCAAAATTGATACCACTTTTGAGAAACTGGAAGGTATCCAAGGTTACATCAACTCTTTAGATAGAATTTGTCAAGAAGCAAGTAATGCTATTGCCAATTCCAATAAAGTCATTGTATTGACTGATAAAGCTACTTCCGCTGATAGAGTTCCTATCAGTGCTTTGATTGCCATTGGTAGTGTACATCATCACTTGGTTAGACAGAAACAACGTTCTAAGGTTGCTTTGATTGTTGAAACTGCCGAAGCCAGAGAAGTCCACCATATCTGTTTGTTGGTTGGTTACGGTGCCGATGCCATTAACCCATACTTGGGTATTGAAACCTTAATTAGAATGCAAAAAGAAGGATTATTGAAGAACCAAGACTTCAGTGAAGAACAAATCATCAAGAACTATAAATATGCTGTTGATGCAGGTATTTTGAAGGTGATGTCTAAGATGGGTATTTCCACTTTATCTTCCTACAAGGGTGCCCAGATCTTTGAAGCTTTGGGAATTGACAACTCTGTTATTGACAGATGTTTTGCTGGTACTGCATCCAGAATCAAGGGTGTTACTTTTGAGTTTATTGCTCAGGATGCCTTCACTATGCACGAAAGAGGTTTTCCTACCAGAGAAACCATCAAGCCAATTGGTTTACCAGAAACTGGTGAATACCATTGGAGAGATGGTGGTGATGCTCACATCAACGATCCATCTGCTATTGCCTCCATGCAAGATGCAGTTAGAAACAAAAACGAAACTGCTTACCAAGCCTATTCCAAGAAGGAATTTGATGCTATCAGAGGTTGTACTTTGAGAGGATTGTTAGATTTTGACAAAGAGAACTGTAAGCCAGTTCCTATCGATCAGGTTGAACCATGGACCGAAATTGTCAGAAGATTCTTCACAGGTGCTATGTCTTACGGTTCTATTTCCATGGAAGCACATTCTACCATTGCCGTGGCCATGAACAGATTGGGTGGTAAGTCTAATACTGGTGAAGGTGGTGAAGATTCTGCCAGATCTGCTGTTAATGAGAATGGTGATACCATGAGATCTGCTATCAAGCAGATTGCATCTGGTAGATTTGGTGTGACATCATACTATTTGGCTGATGCTGATGAGTTGCAAATTAAGATGGCTCAGGGTGCTAAGCCAGGTGAAGGTGGTGAATTACCAGGTAACAAGGTCAGTTTGGAAATCGCTAAGACTAGACATTCTACTCCAGGTGTTGGTTTAATCAGTCCTCCACCTCATCACGATATCTACTCCATTGAAGATTTGAAGCAATTATTGTACGATTTGAAATGTGCCAATCCAAGAGCTAGAACTTCCGTTAAGTTGGTATCTGAGGTAGGAATTGGTACTATTTCTGCTGGTGTGGCTAAAGCTGGTGCCGAAAACATCTTGGTTTCTGGTGATTCTGGTGGTACTGGTGCTGCCAAATGGACCTCTATCAAGCACGCTGGTTTGCCATGGGAATTAGGTTTGGCCGAAACTCATCAGACCTTGGTTTTGAACGATTTGAGAGGCCGTGTTATTTTGCAAACCGACGGTAACATCAAAACTGGTCGTGATGTAGCTGTTGCTACATTGTTGGGAGCAGAAGAATTTGGTTTTGCTACTACTCCATTAATTGCACTTGGATGTTTGATAATGAGAAAATGTCATTTGGGTACTTGTCCAGTGGGTATTGCTACCCAGGACCCAGAGTTGAGAAAGAAGTTCGAAGGTACTCCAGAACATGTGATCAACTTTTTCTACTACGTTGCTAATGAATTCAGACAAGTTATGGCTGAGTTGGGTTTCAGAACTGTTGCTGAAATGGTGGGTAGAACTGAGAAGTTGATTGTTAGAGAAGATTGGAAGAACACAAAGAACGCAAACATTGATTTGTCTCCTATTTTGACTCCTGCCCACAGTATCAGACCAGGTGTTCCAACTCACTGTGTCAGAAAGCAAGATCACAGATTACACATCAGACTTGACAACAAGTTAATCGACGAAGCAGAAATGACTTTGGCTAAGGGTTTACCTGTTACTATTGACTGTGACGTCGTTAACACTGATAGATCCTTGGGTACAACTTTGTCTTATAGAGTGTCTAAAACATTTGGTGAGCAAGGGTTGCCTCATGATACTATCCACGTGAACGTTAAAGGTAGTGCTGGTCAATCTATGGGTGCATTTTTGGCTCCAGGTATCACTTTAGAATTAGAAGGTGATGCTAACGATTACATCGGAAAAGGTTTGTCTGGTGGTAGAATCATTGTCTATCCTCCAAAGGAATCCAGATTTAAAGCTGAAGACCAAATTATTGCTGGTAACACTGCTTTCTTCGGTGCAACCTCAGGTACTGCTTTTATCAGAGGTATTGCAGCAGAGAGATTCGCTGTTAGAAACTCTGGTGCCAACATTGTCGTTGAAGGTACCGGTGACCACGGATGTGAGTACATGTCTGGTGGTAGAGTGATTGTTTTGGGTAACACTGGACGTAACTTTGCTTCTGGTATGTGTGGTGGTATTGCTTATGTTTTGGATATGGCTCAAGACTTTGCTGACAAGGTTAACGACGGTACTGTCGAATTGAGCTCTATTGAAGACCCTAATGAAATCGCTTTTGTTAGAGGTTTGATTGAAGACCATCGTCATTACACTGGTTCTGAAGTTGCTGACAACATTTTGAATGATTTTAACAGAATCTTGCCTAGGTTCGTCAAGGTCTTACCTAACGACTACAAGAAGGTTTTGCTTGAGGAAGCTGCCAAGAAGGAAGAAGCTAAGAAGAAGGAATTGAACAAATTCTTGAAATCCATCAAAGAAGACCCAGAATCTGATGTAACCAATGGTGAAGCTTCCAAGATCAAACAAGGTCACATTCATAGACCTTCCAACAAGGCCGAACCAAAGGTTTTGGACTTGGAAGATTCTGTTCAAGATGTCGAAAATTCCTCTAAAGCGGTTGCTAAATTGGACAAGGTAAGAGGTTTCATGAAGTACAAGAGAAGAAATGAGAAGTACAGACCTGCTACTGATAGAACTAAGGACTGGGAAGAATTGTCTACCAGATTGACTAAGGATGAATTGAAATATGAAACTGCTAGATGTATGGATTGTGGTGTTCCATTCTGTACTTCTGATACTGGTTGTCCTATTTCTAATGTCATTCCTAAGTGGAACGAATTGGTTTTCAAAGACAGATGGTACGACGCTTTGCAAAGGTTGATGATGACTAACAACTTCCCAGAATTCACTGGTAGAATTTGCCCTGCTCCATGTAACGGAGCATGTACTTTGGGTGTTATTGATGAACCAGTCAACATCAAATCTGTTGAATGTGCAATCATTGATCACGGTTTTGAACAAGGTTGGATTAAACCAAACCCACCTACTCACAGAACCGGTAAAACAGTTGCTGTTGTTGGTTCTGGTCCTGCTGGTTTGGCTTGTGCTGATCAGTTGAACAAAGCTGGTCACTCTGTGACTGTTTACGAAAGAAGTGACAGACCAGGTGGTTTGTTGATGTACGGTATCCCTAACATGAAGTTGGATAAGGGTATTGTCAAAAGAAGAACCGACTTGTTGGCTGCAGAAGGTATCAAGTTTGTGTGTTCTACCACTGTTGGTGAAGACATTACTGCTGAAGAATTGAAGGCAAACAACGATGCCGTTGTTTTCTCTGTTGGTTCTACCATCCCAAGAGACTTGAGAATTCCTGGTAGAGAATTGAACAACATTAACTTCGCTATGCAATTATTGTCCAAAAACACCAAAGCTTTGTTGGATGGTGGATTGGAAACAATCAAGGAAGAAATCAAAGACAAGCACGTTGTTGTCATTGGTGGTGGTGATACTGGTAACGATTGTTTGGGTACTTCTACCAGACATGGTGCTAAATCTGTTATCAACTTCGAGTTGTTGCCACAACCACCTAACGCCAGACCAAAGGACAATCCATGGCCACAATGGCCAAGAATCTTCAGAGTCGATTATGGTCACACTGAAGTTGCTACCCACTACGGTAAGGATCCTAGAGAATACTCTATCTTATCTAAGAACTTTGTCGATGACGGTGAAGGGAATGTTAAGGGGATTAACACAGTCAGAGTTGAATGGAAGAGATCTGACAATGGAGCATGGCAGATGGCCGAAGTTCCAGGTAGTGAGGAATTCTTCCCAGCTGACTTGGTGTTGTTGTCTATGGGTTTCGTTGGTCCAGAAGCTGATAACTTGAGTGTTGAAAAGACTAAGAGAGGTACTATTGCTACCAGTGATCCAAATGGTTACAAGATTGAAGATAACATGTTTGCAGCTGGTGATTGTAGAAGAGGACAATCGTTGGTTGTTTGGGGTATTCAAGAAGGTAGACAATGTGCCAGACAAGTAGACAACTACTTGATGGACTCATCTAGATTACCAGGTAATGGATCTATTGAACAGAGAAACTACAAATTGTTAGAGGAATTAGCTGAAAAAATCTAATGATTTAGTTTCAAAGTATATTTATTAGACGAGACAGCTGAACATGGTCTCTAGTTTTAATGTATGTTTTAAGATTTAATTAGCAAAAGGTAGAGTAAAAAGGATTGGAATCGTTGGGTTAATCTCCATGAACAAAAGTATTCACATTATCGGATGCAGCTATGAATCAAATATAATCATTTGAAATGACGATTTAGTTTAATAACATGACTGGTTTAAAGTAGCGACCTACTTAGAAAACCTCTAGTTCAAAAAAAAGACTGGTTCAAAACACGACTAGTTTAAAAACGATTAGACGAAAAAACGATCCAAACCATATTTCAGACGATCTAAAAAAACGAGCTTGATTGAAACAAAGAGCTTGCCTGTGAAAAACAATCTCGAGGATTGAAATAGAATCTAAATCATCTAAAATACCTTCTGAGTAATTCAACCTCCAAGTGTCATAAGGTATATTTCGGTTTACAATCGTTAATTGATGAAACTTATTATCAATCAAAGCTACCATGCAGTAAAATATTGATATGTCACAGCATTGGAAAGGTGCGCCATCAAGCGTAAGAATATAATCAATCAACCAAACAATAACCGTAAATTTTGCTTTTTCGTTTATAACTACCAAACCGAGTCCTAGTTTAACCAAATACAAACCATCGTATAAATAAATTCATGTACATCGACAAAAACACTACTCCGCATTTGGCATTTTGTTTGTTTGTAAATACTACGGAAAAATCGGATTCGTCTATACCTAAAGTTTTGTACACTAAATATTCACACTATTTGCTTGACCAAGTAATTAACACAAGACACAAACCACACTCTCCTTTTCTCTCCGATACAACAGCAAATTACTAAGACTCGTTATCAACCGATCATCATAACATTACCTAAACCAGAAGTGTTATAAGCTCATAACTTCTAGAATGTTTGATTGGCTCACCTCATGTGACATTGTCACAAAAATAAAAATCTATTTTAAGAACAGAGATAGACCGATCAAAATGAAGGATAGCTCGTAAATAGTTGCAGGTTGGTGTAGCCAGCAAAGTGTTGGGGCAGAATGTAGCAATGTGTGGGGATTATCACATCGCATCCATGTTTGTGGAAGGACAGCACTTTGTTTATCATAAGAATTTCGTTCATGCAAATAATAGGCTGGTTGTAGTGTTTATATTCTCAATTGGGAAGTCGGTTTATACCTCGAAATTCAAAAAGTTGAAATCCGCGCCCATTTTTTTTGCCGTGAGTTTCTTGTTTAGCCATGTGCATCACGTGTGGTTGAGATGTCTCATCTAGCCGGTAGTACCCTCGGGTGTGTCAGATCAACTGAATAAGGAAAAACAAAAATTTCTCGAGGAAGTTCACCGCCCAAAAATATAAAGGAAAAATTTTCATTTAAATCTACAAAATCCCCTTTTTTTGGAAATTAATTTAAGCAATAATGCAATTAAGAACTTTCGTTTTCGGCTCTGGTTTGCTTGGATTAGCATTGGCTGCCAACAGTATGTATCATTGAGAGGTCTAACCAGTATAGTGGCAATTAAAGATTGGCTAGATCTACCGAATAAAACCAACAAATCGAATTCTAGGCTGGTGAATAGATAGTGAAGATAAGTCCTGATTTAAGAACTAAGCTAGACTAAGGTTCCCTTAATAATACCAGAATATACTAGAGTGGACTTAGTATAATACGTTCACTAAATTGAAAGTATTACATTGCCGCCACAAAAGCTACGAAATACCACCTCAGCATTTGCTCAACGAGAACATCTGATACTAACTTCTAGACTCCACCTTGACTACAGCTACCCCAGATGTTAAGTCTGCATGTTCATTCAGTGACTTCACTGCTACCAACTCTGCCGAAGTTGCAGAAATTGCTGCTTGTCCAACCGCTGTCGGTCACATCACCATTGAAGGTGATGCTTTCGGTAGTATCGAATTGAACGGTGTTAAACAAATCTACGGTTCTTTGTCCGTCAACAACGCTACCAAGGCCACCGTTGTTAACGCCGCCACCTTGCAATTGGTTTCTGGTGACTTGGTTTTCGACGCTAACACTATCTTGTCTGCTTTGAACTTAGCCCAATTGACCACTGTTGGTTCTTTCAAGTTGAATGCTTTGCCAGCTTTGCAATCAGCCGGTTTAACTTCTGGTATTACTGCTGCTGATACCGTTATTGTTTCTGACACTGGTTTGTCCACCTTACAAGGTATTAACGTTGTCAAGTTGAAGGTTTTCAATGTTAACAACAACGGTGACATTAAGTTGATTGACTCTGGTTTGCAAGAAGTTACTGACACCTTGTCTATTTCTTACAACTCCGACCAAGTCGATGTTAAATTGGACCAATTGTCCACTGTTAAGGACCTTGCATTGCAATCCATTGGTTCTATTTCTGTTGCCAACTTGACTTCTGTCACTGGTTCTATTACTTTCGACTCCAGTGCTTTAGATAAGATCGAAATCAAAGCTTTGGGCGCCATTGGTAACTCTTTGACCATTTACAAGAACAATGAATTGCAAGAAATTGAATTCTCCAACTTGACTTCTATCGGTGGTGCTTTGCAAATCACCGACAACGAAAAGTTGACTTCGTTCTCTGGTTTCCCTAAGTTGAAGACCGTCGGTGGTTCTGTTAACCTTAGTGGTACCTTCGACAACGGTACTTTCGAATCCTTGAACAGAGTTGCTGGTGGTTTCAGTTTGAGTTCTACCGGTGACTTGAGTTGTTCTGAATTCAACCATTTGAACTCTGATGGTGACATCAAGGGTGACAAATACTACTGTTCTGGTGCTAATCACGAAACTTCCTCTTCTTCTGGTAAGTCTAGAAGTTCTACTGCTACTGGTTCTGCTGCTGATGACGGAAGCTCTTCTTCTCATTCCAGTTCTCGTTCCAGTTCTTCCAGAAGTGACGGTAACACCTATGCTAACGGTATCATTTCTTTGATTGCCGCTGCCGCTGCCGTTGTTGGTATCACTTTGTACTAGGTTTTCTAGGTCGTTAATTAATAAAATGTATTATACGTGTTTCGATTTTGAATATAATTTGGTGTAGGAATTATTATGCTAGAGATGTAGGGCTTGGATATCAACAAGAGCATATTCTGCTGTCTTAAGTATTGCACTTCGTAATCGAAGTACAATTATGCAATCTAGATCTACATGAAGAAAAGAAAATATATGTTAATCAAGAGCAAGTATGGTACAATAATTAAAAAGGTGTTGATGTGCAAAGAAAGTCTACAGCACCAAAGAGTAACAGTGATTGCTGTCTACTTCATAAAACAGGTTGATAATTGTAACTTCAACTTAGAAGGAAACATAATACTCGAATGCACCGAGATTTGCAAAGGTGTAAGTTGTTAGTTAAACTTCTAGACTTGACCAAATCCCAGCTTCAATAAGTTTTAAGCTAGTAGTTACCACAACAGTTGGACTGCATTATATCGTAGATAGGTTCGTATAGTGTTGTCAACTGCAGTCTCGCAAATCTCCCTATTGTTATTGTAGTTTAATATGGTTTTGAGTAACGACATAGTGGTGGTTGAAAATTTCAGGAACTTAAAAATAGTATGGGACAAGAAGTATGGGACAAAAAGTATGGGAAAATAGTATGGGATCTCAGTATGGGATATTAGTATGAGAAAATTATTATGTAAGTAAGAAAGTAAGGAGTATTGGCAAGAACAGTTCACAAAACAAAACTACACTAGAAAGATACCACTAGAAAGATACCACTAGAAAAATACCACGAGAAAAATACCACGAGAGTAAATTAATTACTACGACAGATATCCATTTAGTGCGAGAAAATCACACCACAGTTTCCATCGAGACAATTAGCAAGGAGTGTGCTGATACACGATTTGAATAAGAAAAGTAAAGCAATGACTCCATCATATATATATATATGAAACCAATTTAACCGGAGTACGAATTTCAGGATAGCTGTAAATGATTAATAGTAAACAATCAAATGATGTGATAAGCAATAACAGTATGTCGCAAAGTCGGTGTATTCCACTTGAAAGTCGCAGCGCGAATAATAGTCACTTAACCACTTCATGAAATCAACTGTGTTTATCGTATTGTACCTAGCTGTACACATTCTCGGAAAGAACGTCTTCGACACTAGCAAGTTGAACCTTGACGCCGAAAAAGATGGCGTTAAGAAAAGAGACCCGAAAAACGTTATCAACTTAGACAAGTTTAACGCTCCTATCAAAAGGGATGCTGAGGCTGAGGCTGACGCTGACGCTAATGATATCTTAGCAGGATTAATTAAGAAAGACGGCAAGAAGCTTGCCAACTTCGACAAGTTTAAGATCGGGGTCCCTGTTAAAAGAGAAGCTAAAAACGTTGTTGACCTTGGTGAATTAAAGATTGGGAAAAGGGATGCTAAAAATATCTTCCACATCGAAAACCTTCCAGGTAACAAGAAGAGAGACCAGGTCGTTATCGGAACTGAAGGAAACTTGTTGCAATCGGTTTTACCTCAGTTTAAGGATATCTCCATTTTTGCTGGCTATGTCAGAGATAACGTGGATATTGCTAAGAAAACCGAAAACCAAGATGGCTCAATGTTGATTATCTGTCCTACTGATGGCGCTATTATCAACAAGCTCGGAAATCTGAAACCTTGGGAATTTCCAACTGCTTTGGATGGTGTAAACGATGACAAAATTATTGAAGCAAACTTGAACAGTTTCATGGCTAACCACATTGTGGAAAGCTTGGAAAACTTGAAAATCAACAAGGACGACTCAAATGCCGAGTTTGAAACTTTTTTGATGAGCGGAAGAAGTATCAAGATCTCCCAAACTATAGACAACATTGTCTTGACTGTTGACGGTGAAAAATACATGGTTGAGATGGCAAGACAGGTTGAAAATGGTTACATTTTTATCATCAGCGATTGCTTGGTGAAGCCAAATTAAGTAGGATTGGGAATATATGTGTTTATGTTTACTTGTTTGTAATTTATTGTTCTGAAGTTCAGTTACTTTTACTTTACATTGTAATCTACTTTGTTCTTACTCCTATTGCTATACTAAAAACACCCTTCCCTCGCTTCAACACGGTACTTCTATTCAAATACTACTTACTCCACTTTCTTCTACTAATTGTCCATTGGCGTAGTACTCCAACTTCCATTTAATTTTCAATGACTTGTTCGTTGGATTGTCAATTTTAAACGATTGCTGGATACCATTGGGAGCAAATCCATAGATAACGTCGCTATTCTGCGATCCTAATTCTAATTTACAATTCTTTGGTGCCGCAACTGAAAACTTGAACTTGTTGAATGTGTTATTAGTCAAATTAGAGAACAAAAACTTCCCTGAGGAGGTGGTACCACTGGTGGCAGATTCTACGTCAAACTTCATGTTACTGGACTGGTTAAGAGTAACTTTGTTGGAAACACCAGCCGAGTGAACTTGGGTTGGTGTGCTGTTTGGAAAACTCAAATTGAATGGATCTAAGCCAGTGTTGGATTGCAATTGAGGAGATGGAGAGTTCAAGTCACTCAACAAGTCAAAATTACCAGTATTTCCTACCAAGTTATTAGGCTTAACAGGTTGAGATTGGGGAACTTCTGGTTGCGGTGTTCCCAAAGCAATGGAACCACCACCTCCAAACAAGTTGAGAATATCGTCGTTGGATCTTTTTTCAGTGGAAGCATTACCATTGAAAGTCAAGTTCGACAAATCAGCCAACAAGTCGTCATAGCCTTGTTTATCGTTCTGGTTGTTACTTATTGGCTCATCATCATCAAAATCAATCAAGTTGAGCCCCTGGTTAAGACTCGACTTGATCTTGGATGCTTCTTCGATTTTTCCACCTCTCATTAATTGAAACTTATTGATTAAGTTATTGATGTTGTCATTCAATGACAATAAGTCGTTGATCTTTTGTTCTTCGGTCTCTTCCTCAATTATCTTATTTATAATAGGCTGGCTGCTCTTGATAGAACCATATAATTCGTGCAATGCTTCATTGGAACCATCCATTTTGGCATCTTGCTGTTGTAAGTTAGTTAACATCTCATCCAAAATCTCCGACTTTCTCTTTAATCTAGCCAAGTCGTCATCAATCTGTTGCTTGTTTTCCTGGGCCTTATTGCTTTCCTTGAAACCAGCCATTATTTTCATCAACTTGTTGGCTTCTTGCAAGTCCTGAGGTCTACCCCTTCTAATCAATTCCTGCAATTTTGCACTGTTGACCACGTCTTCTTCTTTCTGTAACTCCTCATAGCTCTTCAAAGTATCAGAAGGATTCAAAACAGCGGCGTCTTCTACTTTCACTTCCGGGAAAATGTATCCCTTGTGAGCCAATAGTCTGTGCATGTCCTTGATGTAGCCAAAATCTTCCTTATACTTGGAGGTTTTGCAAATTGTCTGATACCATTCTTCAATCTGGGACAAAATCAATCTCTGAACTCTAGAATAACGTAAAGGAGGTCTTTCTGGGAATCGTTTGACCAATTCGTTCAAAAATTCCTTACGGGAAATCTGCAACTGGAATGGATATCCACAGTTCTTGACCAAGTTGTCCAATAAAGCCAAAGCCAACTCACTGGTCTGAGGGTCTCTCTGAGATACCAACTTAGCAACCGTAATGGCCGCTTCTCTTGGAATAGATCCTTGCTTAGCGTTGACATAGTCACAGATCTCCATGTTGAGAGCCAAGTTGGGTTCGTCCAACGACGGCCTACAAGCACGGTCTAATGGTTAGTATCTGTGAATTGAACAGAATGAAGTTGTACGTACATATCCTTCTCAACAACTTGGGGTTGATTTTGGAAAGGGAAAACGAGGACATAGGGGGGTTTTAAGTTTCAGATAATTTTCGAAAACGAGAATTTGGATGAGTGAGAAATCAATTAAAAGGCAATAAAGAGTGATTTGAACATTATATAGGATGGAAGAAGAAGATCCATTGGGGTTGAAGGAGCTTGCATTGAAGTATGATTACCTTATTTATAGAATCAACGACTATATGAACAATCTAGCTGAGGCTACTTTTCAGTCTGTCAGCAATAAGGAACGATTGATCAAGCAGGAGTACCTTGAGAATCAGCTTCAAATGTCTTCTGAGATGGAGGAAATAGACGAATTACTTAGTAAGTGTGGAGAAATAGAGCTTGAGTTTATGAAGCTAGATCAATTGGGTGAGTTTGTAGAAGATTTCATGAGCCGGTTGGAGGTTTTGGAGAGCATGAACAAGTAGGTTATTTATAGTGAGTTGTGCTAGAAAGGTTGGGGGCTTCAAGCCTAGCATTGAGTCGGAACATTGTCCCAGATTTTTACGAGAACTGGCTTGAAAATCCAGATTGTATTCGGTTCAAAGTACTGAGAACACATTATTGACCATTCACTATTTACTAGAATTTCTTAGAAGCAAACATCGTATCACATATCAGGGTTCAATAATTATATCCGCCAAGGAAATTTTTGAAGTATCAAAGACTTGTAATAGTCATTATTCTTATCGCTTTTAAAATCACATTTAGAACTATATCGCAAGCATACAGCTGAGCTATGCCAATTAAGAAGTAACCAACCCAGAACTACACTGCGATGGAAGGGTCTGGAACAGTCGGTGCAGTTTTCCCATACTTCTCAGCTAGATGTTTCTCCAATAATATAAAATTACGGGAATTGCACTTATAAGCAATACACATGAAGTCACCTACCACAGGAATTAGTCCCATCAAAAAGTCGAAAATGATATTGGACATCATCTTCTGTCTCAAAAACGTAGGTAAACCTCCTTCAATGGTCTCAGCCTTACGTAAAACCTGCAATGACAAAAACAATGCCATGAGGTCCCCAATCCAGGGTATGATTCCAATCACACCAGCCCATCCAAATCTGAATCCACACATACTAAATTGCAAGTCTAAACGATATGCCCTACGCTTGACGGATTCTAGAACCTTCAAGTCGTGGTTTGGAATGAAAGATGGCATCTTTCTCTTTCTTTTGGCACCTTTGGACTGGTAGAAATGAAGTTCATCTTCAGGGATTTCTTCAAAGTACACATCTTCTTGGGGTCCAACTTTGATCAAGGAGTCGAGGTTGGTCTGGTGGTTAGTATAGTTCGGGTATTGTTCGAGAATAACGTACTCTTTTCAAGAACTGGTGGTAGAGCAATTGGTTCATGAGGCTGATTGCGGCTTTTTTCGTCACCTTTGTTTCAGATTATGTAGTGTCATTTTAAACTGGGATTTCGTTTTTGACTGGAATTCAAGTTGGCACAAGAAAAGGATAGCCCACGAGAAGGCAGATCAGAACTGATTAGAGTATACGAGTGAAAATATGGTGGACAAAGTTTTGCTTGATTGAACAAATTGTATTCCATCAGTAGTTATATAAGAGAATGGACTACGACTCCTAAATAACTCGGATTATTGTTCTGTGGTCCAATTCATAGTTTATTATTGATATTATCAATGAAGTTTATGGTCTCTCTCGCCCTACATTATTCAGCTCCGATACGTATATTTACAGGATTTATTCAATCTTAGCCAAAATTTCCTTGTCAGAGTACAACAAGTATTCTTCTTCACCAATCTTAACAGTGCTACCACCGAATGGAGGCAACAAGACCTTGTCACCAGCCTTCAAGGTCAATGGAATAACCTCACCAGTGGCTGGGTGTGCAACACCTGGACCAGCAGAAATAACGGTAGCCTCGTTCAACTTTTCCACGTTCTTTTCTGGAATGTAGATACCTGAAGCAGTTTGAGTCTTAGGTTTTAATCTTTGCACCAACACTCTGTCGAACAAAGGTTTCAATGATTGAGCACTTTTCAAGAAGGACTGGAAGTTAGTAATTTCTTTCAAGATATATTAGCAAGATTTTTGAAGTTAATGTTAAAACGAATGTATAGCCTTCGACTTTAACGCTTCCCCAACTCAAACATACCATTATTAATAGTAATTGAAGTGTGAAAATTTTTTGAGATTATTGGAGGAAATTGGTAGAAGTTTCTTCGGTAAACACACGTCTTTTTGCAACCATTTTCAATTTAATGTGTATATTTTATTACCCTATATGCTAGTCCAAATATCTATCCAAAGGTTCTCCCAACACGCTCTCTATGACTCTGACCAAACCTTTTCTCACTTCTAACTCTACACTCTCGTCGTCGTCTTCCAACAACTCCGCAATGTATGGTACCAATGTAGGCAAGTGAGTCAACCAAGTTTCTCCCATCTTCTGGAAAATCGACTTCAAGGTTCTGATGGTCCAAATCTTTGTTTGAACTTTGTTGTCATCGGTTAAGTATTTGATCAACTTGCTGACGATGATAGTGTTGTATTCTTCTGATGAGACATTGGCAGTAAAAGTGGTAATAGCCTTCAACAAGTATTTACCAATGGTATCTTCGATGTTACTCAACAGTTCAATCAAAGGAGAACAGATCAATTCGAATCTCAGTTCCTGACTCCAGTACTCGTCCTGGTCATATTTTAACGACAAGTTCAATGAAACCAATACAATTCTTCTCAAGTTAATCTCTTCAACCTCACCTTGGTTAAACTTCACCAACAAGCTAGAAACTGGTTCGATCAAGTAGGAGTAATAAGAAGTGACAATACTCTTCAATTCTTCTTGCAACTTGTTGAAGAACTTGAAGAAAGAAACGTATCTTAAGACTTCATCCTCAATAATGGAATCTTCACCACTAATAGTCCATCTGGTTAAGGAAGCAAACAATGGTCTAAAGTTCTTGTCATTCAACTTCATTATAAAGTTGATTCCACATTTGTAGAACGAGCTTTCAAGTCTGAAGATGGTATTATTGTTGAACTTATCAATTTGTTCACAGTAGTATCTGAACTCGAAACACTTGATCAACCATCTCAAGAAAAGACTGGAGTTAGCAATCGACAGCTTCTTATCAATCCTATCAATTGTGTTTTGTAAACAATTCAAGTATAATCCCAAGTTGTCAGGCAAGTCATTCTGGTAGAATTTATCATTGATCCAGATGTTACACAAAGACTTCAAAACCTTTGCTAATTCAACGTGCTTCACGATTAACTCCAAAATGTTTGCTCTTAAGTCATTGTCAACCAAGTCACTTCTCAAGATAATCAACAAGATTGAATCCAAGTTGTTATTACCTAAAAACGCAGGTAATTTCTTGATTAAACTGGAGTACAATAACAAGACAGAAGTTTGCACCAATTCTTCGTCTTTAAACTCTTCCCATATTTTAAACGAAGGAATCAAAATCTTAGGGAAGAATCCAATAGATTTAATACCCAAAACGTTGATAATGTTGTTGATTAAGTTGATGGAAGAAATGATTAATTCTGGTTTGTTTCCCAATAATCCTTTATCACTGATACTGACAGTCAAGATTTTAACTAGGTCCTTAGTGTCTTTAAATATTTCATTATCAATGATAAATAGCTTGTTAATGATTATTGACAAGGCGTCGAAATCACTCTGCTGCAACATCATATCGACAGGTTCATCAATAGCACCAATTAAAGTTGGAATCAAGTTATTGATCAACAAGCTGATGATGTCGTCACTGATATTGGTAGCATTAAGTTCGTTTTCGAACTTACTAGAAATCAAGTTGGCAAAGTTGATTGAAATTTTGATGTCATTAGCAGACTTTGATTTTGGAATCAAGGAGTGGATGATGGAGTTGATGAAGTAGGAAATTGGCAACATATCCAAGAAACTATTCAACAAATCATACAAGCTGCCAGTGAAGGTCTTGTTTGCAGTACCAATAGCCTTTAACAAAATGGATACAATTTCATTGAAGTTGTACAATAATGGTTTCTTATCAGTTTCATCAATTTCGGTATCCAATAACTCAACACCGATCTTTAATTTCAACAAATTGATCTCATTGAACTCATCCTTAGGACTGATGATACTACTTAAGTAAGTAAGCAATGAAACCTTGGTGCCGATTAACTCGGAGTCAGTCAATGCCAACATAGAAACACCAAAAATAGGTCTTTTGATCAACTCGTTGTACAAGTCAGAGTTCTTCACAACGTGTTGATTAGGAATGGTTTCCCATAACTCGAATAACTTGTTAATGCTCTGCAACTGTTCAATCGGACTAAAATTCTTCAACAAAGTAGAAGAAAACCCAACCAAAGACTTTTTGTTATCTTCGTTGAATTCTCTATTAAACTGGTTTCCAACCAAAAACAAAATGACATGCAATGACTTTTCTACAGTCAAAGTCTTCACTAAGGATGAGAACAAATTGTTACGACGATGTCTTGGAATGTGTTGCAAAGCAGCCACAAAACTAGCCAACAAGAACTCAATATCTTCGTCAATATTGGTAGTTCCGTTCTGAGCCAACGCTGGAATAACTCTAGAAACAGTTTCGTGTAAAGCTGCATTTGAAAATTCATCATCTTGTTTAATAGTGTGGGCACCCATGAAAGTGAAAATAGGCATAACAGAATGAAGAATGATTTCTGGGGCTAACGAGGCCAACTCAGCAATGACCAATAGCAATCTGTTTTGGACTTGAGGACTAGTAGAATTTCTGATCGAGTTCACAATCAAATCTGCCCTAATGGAATTGGAGTCATACTTGAAGTCTTTAGATTTCATTAATTTGATAGTGGTAGACATACAGTTGGCCAAAGTCTCTTGGGCATACAAAATAGGCAAATGGCCATCATTACCCAAGTAATCCAAGTCAGTTAAGATCTTGAACATTTCAATTAACAACTCTGGACACGACAAATTATCTTCTCCAGACTTCAAGTTCTCAGTTAAGTTGTAGTCCAATAAGTCCAAAACGATGGTTAATTTTTTCAAATGAACTGAAGCCATGTTGCTGATATCGTTTTTGGCTAAATTATGCTTAGAGTGACTGGAAGATCTTCTCTTACGCTTGACGATAGCTTGGTCTGGAACCAGACTGTTGATTTGAACAGTAGCCAACACTGATGCAATCAAGTTGTAGTCAATATTCAATAAAGATAACACTTCAAAAGGATCAAAATCAATATCTGCTTCATTACTTTCGTCTTCAACCAACATATCAATTAACTTGTTGAAGATCTTGAACTTCAAATCAGTGGATTTGAACTTTGGAAAGATAGTAACTAATCTAGATGAAGCAATTTTAGGGTTAGTGCTAAGCAAAGATAAGATCAAATCAGCTTCTTTGGTAGCAATTTTGTCATTAATGTTCAAACCTCCAATCAAACCAATCAAGTTTTCTTCCACGTCACTAAAAGGAATCTTCAAGTCATTACTTTCGTTAATAATTTCGTTTCTATTTGGTAAGAAGTTATTCAAGTCATCATTGAATTGGGCCCTGTAGTCGTTGTCGTCCTGGTTCAACAAGCTCATGATTTCCCAGATTCTTGATTTGTAGCACAATGGCAAATCAGACATTGCCCATTGGTTCAAAATGAAGCTCTTGATATGGGTTTGACCAAACTTCTTAGAATTTGATTTGGAGTAGTTGAACAATCTGTTCAAAATGTCAATCAATTTATTCTTATCAACAATCAAGTCTTCAAAATTAAACTCTTTAGTTAAGTTGATCAAGAAATTACCATCTTTTGGAGAAAGTAAAGATCTTTTGTTTTCCTCTACCTCACAGTAAATTTGGTCTTCCAAGTACAACTCTGAGCTTTTGCTCAATGGTGTTCTTAAGACAGTCAACAACTTCAAGTAGTATTGACGAACGAGCTTGTTTGAGTCATGCAAACCAATCAATATAATTGGCAATAACAAGTAATATTCTTTATTCTGGGACTCTTTTACCAATCTTATGAATATTTTGTTCAATTTAGCCAATACCTTCAATCTGGCAATAATTGGGAATGAATTTGTTAAGGTGAATCTGAATAAGAACGTCAAATAACTTTCAAAGCTAGCAAACTTATTTTGGAAGTTCTCAATGCTGTTCAAACTTGACATCAATGAAGTGGACAATTGAGCTACTTCGGAATTTGAAGTACTAGAAAGGAAGGACTTGCACTCGGTGTAGATATCATTTTCAATTATATCTTCGACATCTTCGATTTCATCTGCTTCAATTTCAAGTTCTTCTTCGATATCTGCTTCAACTTCGTTGTCCAATGTGGTCATCAAAATCATTTCCAAGTCTGCAATTTTGATTGTGCTCAAGTTCTTGAATGAGACTGGATTCAACTTGAAGAGTGATTCCAATGTTGCAGTAATGTTATCTTTGGTAACTTTATCATTTGATTTCACATTTTGCAACAAACTCTCCAAAACCAACTTGAAGTTCAATTCGTTATCAAGATTTAAGAATTTGAAGTACTTGAAATGATTCAACTTATCCAAGTTCGAAATGTAGTAGTATATTAAGAACTTGTTTAAGTTGTAGTTGTCTGCAAGCAATGAGCTGATTAATTCTTCATCGATAGAAAAGAATTTCACAGTGATAGCTTCTGATTCTGGTACAAAGTTCTGCCACAATTGTCCTAATGTGATTAAGGTCTTTCTAATAACTCCATCACTCAAGCATTCCTTGTTTGTTATAATGGTCTCTGTCAACGAGGTAACAATTCTTGTATTCAAAGGAACAATAGAACTTATGACCGAAATCAAAGAATAACTGGTCAACTTGCAGTCATAGCTTATACTAGGAGAAATACCTGGCAATATCAAGGTACCTACCAAGTTCAAAAGGATAGGCAAGTAGTCACTTTCAATTCTGGCGTGGTCTCTGCTAATGGAAGACAATAATTGGATAGAAACTGACAAGTAGAAGATAAGCTGGTCTTTGAAAATCAACTTGTTTTTAACCTGATCCACTATAAACAAAGTGTATAACTTGAACAATTCATAGTTATTCAAGAAGTTTTTCAAAATGGAAACCATGGAAGGGTTTTTTAAGGCTTCTTTAAAACCAATTAACGATTCAAAAATCTTTGGAAATGAGCCCTTAGGAATGACATTCATCATCTTGACAAAGACAGGCTCTTTGTAGTATGACAAGGAGATCAAAAGCATCATTTCACCATTATATAAATTGATATTGAATCTTCTGACTAACCATTCCATTGCCTTAATTGAGCAGTTGAGATGCAAATGAGGTGAAACCAACAACAAAAAATTGTCGATATTATCATTCAAGTTCTTCAACATGTCTTGTTGTTGAACATTTCTATCGAAATTGACCGTCGAAGGGTGGAACAATGTTCCTTTGAACTTTTCAAACTTTGGGTTGACGTCTTGCAATTCATCTAATCCTTCAAGACCGATGTCAAAAAGCAATTCGTAGTCTTGAGAAGCAGCAGTTTTAGGATCAAATACCAAAGAACGTGAGTGGATCTTGGATCTGGACTTTCTATCCACCACCAACGAAGTGTTGGCGCCTGAAATGGCACTTAACTGATCTGCTAAACTCATTGTGGTTGAAAATTTTCAAGATGCGAAATGAGATGAGTTGAGATGAGGTAGTTTGATAATAAACATAACGTGCGGTAAGATCCTAGAGCAGGTACCAGAGATTGTATGAGTATAAGAAAGCAGTGTTTCTTGTGATATGGTCGTTTAAAATCGTAGAAAAAGCCATCTTGTAAGTTGATAACTTTGACACGAACAGTGTTTCAGTAGCTACAATATGGGTAGTAATATTATGTAGTTTGTGATTCATATTGAATCCACATACATAGAAGTACGAGATATTGAACTCACAATGAAGTGTGAACAGAGTTTCAATGTTTCCGAAGTAATAGAGATATAATAAGCAAAGACATCAGAATATATTCATTAACACAACCAGTACCAGAACTTCTCAAAAATGTTCTGAGGAACCCTAACAACATAACAAGCCTCTTCCTGCTCTATCAAATCCAAACCAGTAGTCAAGTCGATCTCCTCAAGTGGTCTAGTGAATCTGATTCTTCCAAACTTGAAGTACTCATAAACCTTATGACCAAAATACAAGAAAACCAAAATTGGGAAGGTAATGTAGGAAGCAACAAAGTCGGGACCATTGAAATTGAAGAAAACGGCAAAACCGTTTGTAATACAAATTAAAGAAATGACAAAGATGACAATGTAGGTTCCGTATGGCTGGAACACAGTCCTGTAAGTGACTCTATCACTTAAGCCATGAAATTCAATAGCCTTTCTCCATCTGAGGTAAGCAATACCAACAGCAATCCAAGATAAGAAACCAGAAATAGTAGCAATATTGGACAACCAGTTGAAAACGTTAGCAGCAGAGCTAGAAGCGTTCAAGTAAGCCAAGCAACCAAACAAACTAGTAGCTCCAACCGAATAATAAGGAATACCGAATCTGTTGACTTTGGCAAAGCAGGATGGAGCAATTCCTTTCACGGCGTTACTGTATAACACACGGCTAGCAGTAAACAAAAAGGAGTTACCCGAAGAAGCAGCTGAGGTCAAAATAGCAGCATTGATGATGTGGTTTAATACAGGAATCGAAGCATTCTGGATCCCGATAACAAACGGAGAAGCCGAAGCATCGTGGGAATCGTTATTCAACAATCTAGGACTATTTGAGCTACAAATAACACCAATAACCAAGGTTCCAAAGATGTAGAAAAAAGCCAAACGGTAAATAAAACGACTAGCAGCCTTTGGAATGTTCTTACGGGGGTTTTCAGCTTCACCAGAAGCAATGGTAATCAATTCCGGAGAACAAATAAACGAAAAACCCGATCTGATAACAGCGTACCAGAAACCTAAAAACCTACCGGTAGAACCATGAGCTTTGTATGGCTTAAAAGCCAAACCGTGTTTCCAGTACCTGAAACCAAGACGGTCATGGGTTGGGCCACCACCAAAGAACAAAACAACCCCCAAGATGATCAAACCAATAATGGCGATGACCTTGATAGAAGCAAAATAAAACTCTGATTCTCCGAATATCTTTACCGAAGTCAAGTTCAAAATAACCATAACTACCAAAAAAATGGTAATCCACACTGCTTTAGGCACATTATTGGGCCAGTAATCCACCAAAATAGCAGCAGCAGTGACCTCTGTAGCCACCAAAATAGCAAAGGCGTACCAGTAATTCCAACTAATAGCAAAGCCCAAACTATCATCCACAAAGTCAGTAACAAAGGCCTGTGGACCGTTACCAGGCATAGGCAAGAACGTAATCATCTCACCCATAAAGTTCATCACAAACCAAATGATTATGGACATCAAGACGTAGGACAAGAACAACGAACCCGGTCCAGCTATAGCCAAAACCCCTCCACTACCAATAAACAAACCGGTACCAATACATCCTCCGAGAGCCAACAACTGGACGTGTCTGGACTTCAAACCTCTGTGCAAAGTTTCTTTCTCTTCCGACACTTCGGAGTCGGAGTCGACGATTTTGGAGTTGGAAATGGCGATGTTCAAGTGGGAAGACCCCGACCTGTAGATGGCGGGCCTTGAATGGTTGCTTTTGAGAGAGTACAAATCTTTCATTGTTGACGGTTTTTCTCCAGCAGCCGTGGTATTTATATATGTGGAGTCTTTGCAGCAAAGGCTGCCTAGTATTTTCAACTTCTGTACAGGATCAAGTTTGTTCACGACCAGCTCATCGGAAGCGATGAAAAAAACGATGGAGGCACATCTGAGTTGGAGAAAGAATTGTTGGAGATGTTGGAGGATTTGTAAAGGATAATGGTTTGCAGATGAAGAAGTGCAAGCGAAGATTAGTTGTAGACTCTGGCTCGAATACTATATCGATGGCTATATCTGTATATAGGGTTTTCTGGGGTAAAATAGCCGTTTTCATTCGTGGGAAAACTAAGCGAGCGAAGTAGTTACTGGGGAAAATGGGGCGAGGGAACATGGTACATGTGACTGGTGCATAGACTTATTTCGGAACAGGAAAGTAGCAGCACCAATTAGGTTTGTAGACAGACGAGCAAGTGATAGGGCTGATAAGGCAACCTGAAGTAAATAGGTTTTCATTGGATAAGTGGTTTGAAGTTGTGACGATGTCTCGAGCCGAATTTGAATTGAAAGAGTGAAGTATTTTTATTGAAACAAGGGTTATCAATGAAGATAAGGAACAAGTTAAGTCTAGCTTTGAATACACTATTAGGAGGATTCTACGCCGGAATAAAGATATTGGTATTTTTGTCGGAGTTGTTACGAAAAAGTAAAACTGGGTAAGAATTATTTTTGTTAGATTTGTAGAATTCATTCCAGAACAAAGTAACTTAATAGGGTATAGAGTGGCTGAAAGTAGAACAAATTTACGTACTTGAAAACTTGCGGAACTTATATCAGCACAATAACCCTTACTAAATAGGGACAGAAAGGAACAGAAAGGCTCATAGTAACACAAAGGCTCATACGAACAAAATGGCTTCTTATTATTACGATAACAAGTTAACAAATGACCCCAAATTAACAAATGACCCTAAACTAACGAAGTGACACAAATTAACAACTTGACCAGGAAGGAACAAAGCGACACAAAAATGAATAGCTTCTTCAAATCACTTCATACTAAAAACTTATACTAACAGCTCAAATCGCTCTCATATTCAGCCAAAGTATAAATTCTCTTGTCCAAAACAGTCGCATATCTGTACCAGAATTCTATTACATCATACAACATCATAGTAAGAGGATCAGTAAGACCTTTAGTAAGACCTTTAGTAAAACCTTTAGTAAGACTTCCAACTAAGAAATCAAAAAAGTGTTGCTTATATTAACTGTACAAAACTACTCTTTCTTCTTGAACAAAGGCTCACCGATCTGCTTTCCTCTCAACTTCACTCCCAATGCTCTCTCCATCTTTCCCAATACCTGCTGGTTTGGTTGGGCTCTTCCACTTTCGTAGTCGTTGATAACTTGAGGCTTTTCGTTGATCTTGGTGGCCAAGTCCTTCTGGGTCATCTTCTTATCTTGTCTAGCCTTAGAAATCACCTTTCCAACACTGGAATCAACTTTCTTGACTGACACAACGTCATCGGTGTCATCCAACTTGGTCAATCTTTGGCCCTCAGGATTCGACTTGGTGTTAGAAGAACCATATTTCTTTTCGGTACCAACAACATTACCAGCTCTTCTAGCTGCGTTCAACTGACTTTGGGTTTTGGCAACGGTTTCCCTTGGGCCACCACCACCAACTCTAGCTTTTTGTCCAATAACTGTAACTGAATCCCAATCTGACATGACTGAAAATTTTCTGAGAAAGTTTCCAGATTGTTCTCACAAAAACTAAATGAAGCTCGACATCAAATCCAGATCCAAGTCAATAAAGTCGTTGACTACTGACGAGTTTGTGGCAATTTCCTTTGTGAACGACCTTCTTGATGTTTTGGCCAAGGATAATCACTTGAACAGGAACAGAATCAGAGTCACAATTGAAAAGGATGGAAGAAAGCAACCGTTGGAAATTAACAAGACTTTTAAACTGTACGGCATCACCGCTGATACCGTGTTGTCTGTTAAGGACTTGGGTCCACAGATTGCCTGGAAAACTGTATTTTTGATTGAATACTTGGGTCCTATTATTTTCCACTCGTTGTTCTTTTTTGGTTATCACTACTACTTTAATGAGTTTGTTAATACTACAACCCAAATAGTGTTGTACGACTTGACGTTGTTGCACTTTTTGAAAAGAGAGTGGGAAACGTTGTTTGTGCACAGGTTTTCCAATGCCACTATGCCGTTGTTCAATATTTTCAAGAACAGTTTCCATTACTGGATCTTGAACGGTGTGTTGTGTTCGGTATTTGTGTATGCTCCATATGCATTGAAATACTCCAAGAACCCTGTTGTTGCGGTTTTGTTTCACACTAACGACTTGAATTCGACTTATTTGGGACTTTTGGGGGCTTTGATTGCATTTTTTGAGTTCTCCAACTATCTTACCCATGCTACTTTGTCTTCCATCAGAGACAAAAACCCTAAGAACTACGAGATCCCATATGGTTACGGTTTCAACTGGGTCAGTTGTCCTAACTATTTGTTTGAGATCTTGTCTTTCCTTACCTTTTCTGTAGCTAGTGGAAACTGGGCCTATTATGTGTTCACTTTGGTTGCTGCTGTCCAGATGTACATTTGGGCTGTTGCTAAACACAAGAGATACTTGAAAACTTTTGGTGATGAGTACAAGAAGTTGAACAGAAAGGTGTTGATTCCATATGTTTTATAGTTTTGAGATTGTGGTGAGTAATATGATAATGTGTTGATCAAGAATAGTGTATTTGTATCATTCCAAAGTTATTTTCTAAGGATACATCCTCTAGAAGTATCCTGTAGAAGTATCCTGTAGAAGAGTTATACTCATACCTGTTTGATATCTATTCCCTTTTGGCATTGGGTTTATATGAATATCTACATTATAATAATGCAAGCTTTAATTATTTTAGTTTATAGAGGTTTGCATGTTTTGGTGCTTTTAATTGATGTAGCTATTTGAGGTAAATGTGACGTTGAAGGTCTCGTAGCAGTTCTATCTATACATTTCCTCTGAACTAATACATCTTCAATTGACTCTTCAATAGCTTACATAATTGGGAATGTCTATCAAAAATTTGAGACTATTTCTCAAAAATTTGACTCTCAAAAATCATTTATAGTGAGAAATTGAGATTTTCTGCAGTGTCACAATTGTCCTCATACTTTGCAAAAATTTAGACCACTCAGACTTTTTCATGCTGGGGATACTACTAATTTTGTGGACTGTCTAGAACAGTAAGGATATATATGTAAATGCATTAGTATGAACCTCACGAGTATTTTTTGTTAGGGAAGTATGTCTGTAACTTGCTTTAGTTCCAATGAAAACGAGAATAATATTTCTTTAACTTCCAATGTGTAGAAGAGATATCCTGTAGAAGAGAAATCCTATAGAAGTATCCTACGGAAGAGATATCATATTGAAGATTCGTCTTATAGTAGAGTCATGTATGATAATAGAATAGTCATTTGCTGCTATAATAATCATTTACTATAATAATCATTTGCTATAATAATCATTTACTATAATAATCATTTACTATAATAATCATTTACTATAATAATCATTCACTGATAATAATCATTTACTATAATAATCATTCACTGATAATAATCATTTACTATAATAATCATTCACTGATAATAATCATTTACTATAATAATCATTCACTGATAATAATCATTTACTATAATAATCATTCACTGATAATAATCATTTACTATAATAATCATCTCCTATAATCATCTCCTATAATCATCTCCTATCATTTCTAAAGTATTCGACTCCACACAAATGGCTCGAATATCACCAAATCCGCCCAAGTCACTTCTTCTCCATCTTCAAACAAATACTATTCACGCAATGCCTACTATCGGTAGGTGTCTTGTAACCCTCTCCCCTGAATATATGACCCAAGTGACCGTCGCACTGGGCACATCTCATCTCTTCTCTTATCATTCCATGGCTGCTGTCAACTTTGGTGGTAATGGATCCCGGAATAGCTTCGTAGAATGCTGGCCATCCACAATGGGCATCGAATTGTGTAGATGCCTCATACAATGGATTATCACAACCTACACACTTGTAGACAGCATTTGTGTCCGATGGCGTTTTCACGTATTCTCCGGTGTTGGGAGCTTCTGTTCCGTTCTGTCTTAATACCCTAAACTGTTGTGGACTCAAAATGGCTCTCCATTCCTGTTCTGTCTTCATTGTGTAGTTTCTGAATGTGTATAACGTGTTTGTGAATATTCTGCGTCTTATATAGTTCATTAATAATGACACTTGAATCTGGATTTGGATGCGAGGTGTGGAAATAATAGGGTTCACAGTGAATGACCTGGGCTGTAGTAAAGTGACTGAGAGGCGTACGACGTATCAGAGAATACAGGTTGGATAAGGTGGGCTTTTGGTAGAGATAACAAGATAGTGAGAAACTGCAATACAACAGCACTAGTTTCTGTAAACAGCACTGTAAACATATCAGTTGAAGTAATTTGCTGACAGTTGTGTGGATTATGGTGAAAATAGCCTGAATAAAAACATACATGAACACAATGTGCCAGTTAAAATAGAACATCTAATAGTATACACACATCTATCAACGCATAAAGTAATTGTACTTACCCACCTGGGCTCTGGATGCATCCTTGGTTTCCAACTCCCAGTCAATCTCAATGTCGATTTCTCTAGGATTGGTTTTGTTTGGTCTGGCGGAAATCTTTCCCTTAATGTTATCGTTTTCCTTAACATCCAAGACCTGGTCCATGTAGAACACAGTCTGCTTCCAGTGGGTGTATTGGCTCATTGGACCGGTCTTCAAAACAACCTTTTCTCCTCCTGGGAACTCACAGTCCCACCAAACTATGTATGCATGGCACAAGTCGCTAGCCAAAGGCTTCAAGTTGAATTCGCTGGTAAATGCCAAATCTTCCTTGTTAACCTTATTTATATCAAATTCAAAGAACTTAGCACTGGAGGTGATCAACGAGTTGTTATTGACAGTATCAACCAATGGTTCAGCCATGGCAACCTCAATAAATGGAGTGTAATCAAATCCATACACATCTTGCCAGTAGTTAATCTTCTCGTCTTTGTATTCCCCATCTTCAATCCCTGCTATGTACATGGAACACTTATCAGGCAAAATTAATCCTCCTTCAACCAAGTACTTGTCTCTGGCATACAAAACAGTGTCCAACATGGATTCATACAACAAAAAGTATCCCATCCATTCAGAAACTATTATGTCGACGTTCTTGACTGGCAATTCGATATCTTCCAATTTACCTTGAATCAAGGTAATTTTGTCTTCAAACCCATTCAATGTGACAATCTGCTTGGCCTTGTCAATGATGTTGGACATATCCACCGAGTACACGTGCTTGGCGCCGGCCTTAGCTGCAAACATCGATAAAATACCGGTTCCACATCCCACATCCAAAACAATTTTGTCTTTGAAGAGATCTCTGTTCTTGAACATGGCGGATCTGTAACTCAAGGTTCTTGAGGTATCTTTCAACATCTCCTCGTGGATCCCGAAGTGATCATACGAAGAGAAGTAGTGTTGTTCGCTGAACGGTAATGCTTGTTTATCAGTAGCTGACATGATTGAAAAATTTTCGTGATGCGTTTTGCTGCAAAAAGTTTTACTCAAAGAAGAAATCAACAAAATACACAAATGTTTTGGACTACACACCACAGAAAACACCGGAAACATCCAACCGCTAGATATCTACATGAAAGATTCTAAGATCTTGATAGTGATTTCACCAAACTCGCTGCTCTGGTTAACACAGAAACTATGGGTGATGCCATCCAATTCTCCTAGTTCGAAGTGAAGGTTGTTATTTTCTTCATCAAAATACTTTCCTAGAATATAGTCTCTGGTGGTATCGTGTACCCAATGGTCACTGTGGGCAAAGTAACTCCAGATCGTAACCCCCTTTGAAGATAATCCAAAAAACCAATCGTTCAACTCATCATCTTGAAGGATCATTGCCAATTCATCCACCACCATTGTAAGCGCCTGTCTGACTATCCTCTTGGTAGTAACCAACTTATATGAGGCATCTATAGAGTGTTCTATGGATTCCATGGATACGTCGTTCAATACCTTTGGTTTTTCAAAGATAAATGATCTGAAAATGCTCTTGATGGTGGCTTCACTGAATAGACTCAACACCCAACTCAAAAACACTCCCAATTGCACAATAGGCAAGTATTTGTATAACCTCTGGAACTTGACGCCTGAATCTGAGTCCTTCAAGTTAATGATGGTAGGACATATTAGCCCAATGAACTTGATATCCACACCTTCATCCACCAACTTCTTGATTACTTTCTGCATCACAAATGCACCCATGGAATGTCCCATAATGTACACCTTGGAGTCTTTTTTCAATAAGCTTTTGATGATCTTGTACTTATGTTCGACCTGATATGGCATATCGTAATGGCTTGCAGAATCATATTGATATTCATCTGTAGTCTGGTACCCAGCGTGAGACAAGCAGTAGATTTCAAAGGTTGGGAACTTCTCATGGATTACATTCAAATAGGTGATGTAATATTCCACCAACCCTGGGTTTCCTGGTATAAAGAACATGATATCATTGCTGCCTTTCTTACTTGGAATATGATATACACTGGTTGAAGGGAATTCCTTCAATGTAGCTAAAGACATATATTTCTACGGTGAATTATTTAGACTTCCACTTCACATAAAATGCGAGTTAAAGTTTTGCTAATTGCTATTCAAGCTCGATATCGTAGTACTGCTTTCTGACTGTGTCAGACAAGTCGTCTGTTCTGTGTAAGTCTCGCTCGTAGTAATGCAAATGACCGTTCCGGTCCAACAAAATTACAGTTTGGGTACGAGTTCCGTAATATCTTCCTGCGGTGAGGTTCTCGGATTCCAAATCAACTCCAGTATCTAATGGAGGTACAAATATAGTTGTTCTAAGCCCAAGAAGCTGGTCAAGAAACAGCTTGGTTTCAAGGGACTTGTCAAACGTGTTGACGCTTAGAATGCCAAACAATTTTTCTACTAACATGTCTTGACTCATGCCACTGCTTTCCTGTATCAATTCGTGTAAGAGCTGGCTGCCCTTCTGAACTTTTTCCCATGGTTCATAGAACAACAGATTCGACAATCCCATGGTTGTTTCATGCATATGCAATTTATCTGTGTTGGAGCTTTTGAAATCATAGATAGTTCCCTTATCGCCCCGATTACTGATAATATTCAACTTTCCTATTTGACCACTACAATCAAGTTCCAACTTACCATAGAGTAGAGAAAATCCACCTATGCTAGCCAAGGAGACTCTTTTTGGTTGATCTTCTCCTTCTAGCCTCTCAGCCAACGATGTTTCTATGTTTTTGAACCAGTCATCTGTGGTTTTGGTGCTGGAAACGTAGTCAATAGGCAATATTCCACGAGATATTTCACTAATAAGATTCACAGACCCTTCTTCTCGGTAGTTGACCAAAACAGCTATACGCCCAGTCATGTCTACTGCAATCCAGGACCCGTGTTCAGCCCTGCCTAAGTCTAGTGGTGCCACGATTTTTTTGCCATTGATAGTTCTAAGACCTGCAGTATCGGTGGGACGCTTGAAATATTCATCTCTATTAGACAAGAGAATAAACGGGAAGTCGGGATGCTCGGTGGTTGATAATAGAATACACATCTTTGGTGGTCAATATTGAGGTGACTTTAAAACCGGTTCTCAAAAATTAATGTGGGGGAAAAATTAGGAAGTTATCAACTGAGGCTCAACAGAAATGAAGTTCAACGCAAATGAGGTTCAACGGTCGAGATTTTTCCTAATGCTTGTTTGTCTTACCGCAGAAGGTGTGCTACCAGTAGTATGGTACCTGTGATGCTTTCCGTGGATCTTTGGCTTTTCTTTGTACGATTGTTGATTCCAGGAATACTCGTTGTTGTCGTAGTCGCTTTTTAGTAGGTATTCTAGGTGATCGGAATCGTAGTCGATATTCTCTTGAAGACTTTGATCCATAAAATGCTTTTCGTAGCCATCATCAATATCCTCGTACACATAATTTTCGTGGATAGTAGGTATGTAAGGAACTACGTTCAAGTCGTTTGGGTATGAATCGAGCTTTTTTGGTTCTTCATAAACAACAGTGCCTCTAAAATACTCTTTGGTGCTAAGAATATGAACATCTGCTCTTATATCAGGATCCCATGTCAAACAAGATTTGATGACTTCGGCTAGGCTTGGGTCGTGATTATGTGGTAGAATGTGTTTCATTGAACCACCTTCGAACAATGGGAACCTGATTCCCAACTCGTCAGCTAAAGTCCCTGCTTCTTTCCAAAAACCACCCAAAGGAGTAAAATAATGATGGTAATTAGCTGAAAGCGTATTAACTTCTGGTAACACTGGACTCCCTAGGATCTGAAAGATCTTAGCGATTTGGTCTAATTCACACACTCCAGCAAATAATGGAGCAAAGTTCACAAGTTCCACTGAAAACACTCCAAATGCCCATATATCCACAGGTTTCGAGTGCCATTTTCTTTTCAATAACAATTCCGGCGACCTATACCATCTAGTGGAAATGTAGGACGTGTAGCGGCTCAAACTGTTAACACTTCTACTGAGACCAAAATCAGCTATTTTTACAATATAGTTATCATTCTGCAGTACCGGAGGAATATTTTCTATGGATCCATAGTATTGGAGTGTGGGAATTACCAACACATTCTCTGGCTTGATATCCCTATGAAAGAAGTCGTATTTATGAATATGTTTAATCCCGTTCAACACCTGGCTGAGAATGCTTTTTAGAGTTTTGTTGCCAAACTTAACCTCTTTTCTTGCTGTAATTAGCTGCAACAACGTTTGATTCAAGGATTCCATGACTATATGAAGCTTGTATTCCACCGGATCAAGGAATACTTCTAGAACTTGTACTAGATTCGCATGCGAAGGAACAGATAAGATAAACCGAAGTTCCTTGTTTTTAGAATAGTCTTCAAGTTTCCCTGGAACACAGGCCACAATCTTTACAGCTACCAATGGCGATTGGTTTTCTATTGACTCATCCATTGGCTCCATTAAGGTGCCATGCATTTCAGAATTATACATTCTCATGTATTTTCTACCTTTTAAACATTTAGCGAGAACCACGGAACCGAAACTACCTTTTCCAATCACATTAAGAACTCTATAGTTTCCAGCAACATCGTGGATTTGAAGTGACAGTGCTGTGTTCAAACTTGGGGGTATTTTCTCTTGAACCAAGGACTTGAAGTAGTTCATACCAGGAATCTGTTGTATGGATTATTTTATGTATTTCCAAAATTCAAAATACTTCAAGTCTACTATTAAAGGTTTTATCGCAAAACAGGATCCAAGGTCTTAGTTCTGGTGTAAATAATTCGTTTTGTTAGTATGGTATATCACTAAGATCAGTAACTTGTTTGTGGATTAGATTTTGCAGCCTAAAATTGGCGCGCACACAAGTTACATGCTAACAAGGTGAGTATACTCAGGTTGGGCAAAGAACCAAGTGTTGTGGTAGAAGTATCTAGTTGAGTAAAGAAGAAGGCAAGGAACAAATCTAAAGAATATAAACCATTTTCATGGAGAAAAAGAAAACAGGAAATATATTACATCACCAGATTTTAAAAAGCCATAGAACACCAGAGATTCATTCATGTTCTTTTTTACTTAAAGCAGTGGTTGGTTTCTAGTTCCTGCAATACCAAGTACAAATCAACTACATGAACTATTCTAACTCGTTTCTGCTGGAATTTTCGAAATCGTCTTCTGCGGTCTTAGTATGACTTGATCGCCTTTTCTAAACATTCTAGAGAGGCTGCAACCCCACTGAAGTAGCCTTCCACTTGCTTCTGTCAGATTATGGCACATTTGTACTAAAATCATAGAAGAACTCCAGTACACATTTCTTAGAAACATTTTGTGCGACAAATTTATTCATACTATGGCATCCCAAAAACAAAAACTAGAACTAGCACTGTCATTACAGGAGATTCTTCCATTGGACCCCGAAAGCTGTAATCAGATGGTTGATTATGGACTTAGCTTGCAAAATGAGGCCCAAATTGCTGACCATTTCATAAATATGCTAGGTGAGAGTGAGGCAACGACACTGTTCCTAAGCAAGTTCATGAAGGTAAAACAATCTAGTACAGAAAAAAAGCACTCACAAGTGCAACCACAAACCCAAGAACCCAAAAGAGACCTGAAAAATGCATGGAGCAAACCACAGACCTCGAATCAGGAAATCAAAGACACGAAAAAGCCGAAATCGAAAACCAAATCCACCATTACGTCCGATCTTCTTCGTGAAAAAGAAGCAACCAAACCTAAGGATAATAGGAAGACCAGGAAGAGAAACTTGGACAACTTAAAGGATTTAGAGTCTCTTTTAAATCAATTGGAGATATCTGATAACAGTGACTCATTGCGAGTTTGTAATTGCAATGCCACCAGACATCCTTTATTCGATATAGCACCCAACTGCTTGAACTGTGGAAAGATAATTTGTGCCAAAGAAGGATTGCAGCCGTGTTCTTTCTGTGGCAACGACATCCTTTCTGCAAAAGATAGAAATGATATTAGGCTCATTTTGGAGCACGAAAAAGACCAACTACAACTACTGGTTCCAGAACCAATGGAGAAACCTGTTGAAAAGTCCAAACCAAAGAAGATTACAATTTCAATGAACGCTGGTGAAAATTTGTGGAAGGCTCAGGATAAGGCATTGAAACAGGCGGAAGCTGAAAAGAAGCTTCAACATGAAAAAGCAAAGGAAGAACGGGAGTCAAAAAAGCTTCAGCAACAACAAGATGAAGAAATAAAATACTATAATAGCATAAGTGGGTTGAATCCAGAACTAATAGCTGCACAGGAAAGGTTAAATAAGTTGTTAGAGTTTCAGGATAATGGAGAAGAAAGAACAAAAATCATTGATAACGCTGCAGACTACGAATTGGCATCTACATCTGGAAATATGTGGCTTTCTGCCACCGAAAGAGCATTGAGGTTGAAAAAACAACAAAAGCAGTTGAAGAGGTACGAAGAACATGAGAAGAAACGTACAGGTAGAGGAAATAGAACAGTTGAAATGGTCATCAAAGATGGAAAGGTTAGTATGGTAGAAAAGTTGAATGCCGATGAAGAAGAAGTAGAAAACGAAGACATCGCTGAATTGGAAAAGGAAATCAAGGATGCAAAGAGGAAAGCGCAAGATCAAACTCAAAGTTATTGGGATTACGAAGCTGATCAAGATAAATGGGAGAAACCGGTGTACGCTTCTAACAAGAGTGCAGTTGAAACTGATGAAGTTGTTCCCAAGAATAGAGTTCAGTTTACGACTCTTGATCAAACTGAAATGGTTGTAGGTATGTACTAATATAATGCTTTTACTATATACTAAGAATAAGGTTCATTGCTTGAAAGTACGCAGCCGTGTTAATGATGATAAATGTTCAATTTTGATATCTTTTTAATGAATAATATACACTCACCTTCTCCTTCCCCAATTCTTATTTTTCTTGTAATGAATCTTCATTCTCTTATAGTTACGGCTTACAGGTGCAACCATTCTAACCTTCTTGTTCACCACTTTCTCCTCTTCACTTTCACTTTCACTTGATACTGTTTCATCAACCATTCTGGCCAAATGGTTTTCCTCTTTCTCCTTCAATTTTTCAATTACCTCGTGAATATCCTTCTTAGCGAGACCATCTTCAGTAGCATTTGAAACGTTGGGTCTCATCTTCCATCTTCTGGTGCTTCTCTTTTGAGTTTTGGCTTTTCTACGTTTAGAAGGCAGCTCTGTTACTAGTTCCTCTTCAGAAGAATAGTTATATTCTGCTTCTTCTTCTTGTGTAATTGTGATATTCTGACTATTTTGGAAAACATCTAGTAACCTCAAGTTGGTTCTTTTGAGCAAAGGTGAAGGAGAAACCTGGATATCAACAGGCCCGGTTTTTGTAGGGGTTAGCAAGTTAGTTTCCAGCGAGTTGTAGATATCTTTTTGCTTAGTGGGAGAATCATCCCCAGCAATATCAGCAGAAGTGGTATCAAAAGGCGAGTTTTTGAAAGCAAACCTCTGAATGTTCCGGTTTAGATATTTGGGAGTTTCAAAAACAGGTATGCTATTGACTTTGGTAGGGGTTTTGACTGGACTTTTCACGTTGGCCACACTAGCCAACTTTTCCATGAATGATATTTTTGGCTTTTCAGCATTTGTATCCACAATCCTGAGTTTGGTAGGTGTTTTAAACTCTTTTATGGGGCTTTCTGATAGTAAAGGTATGGTTTTGGAGTCTTGAGGTAAGGATTTAGACCTTATTGGTGAAGACTCTGGCGGTGTCAATTTCAAATCAAATAGCGATAGCACCTTACCAGCTCCCTGTGGGGTAGGTCCCAATTCGCCTATGCTAATTTGTACGCTGTCTTCTGCTTCGTCTTCAGACAATCCTTTGATATTATCGATTATGCAATTCTTGTTTGGTGTATTTGGTTTTTGTTTGAGTTTTCTATATGCTTTGTACAATTTCTGTACCGTTAAGTTTCCTTTGACGTCATTCTTTGTAGGAGGGTGGCTGTTCTCCTTTATGAACTGTCTTTCCCATTCTTTGATCTGTTTCTTGATATCAAATAACGAGCTCATACGCGTATTTTTGTATGGAGTTTTGTATGAGATTTTGTATGAGGTTTTAATGAGATTTTATGAGGGAGATGCGATGAGAGACGATATAATACGGATGTAGGACAGAATAAACTCATATAAAGATACAAATGTAAGAACAAACTCATATAAAGATACAAATCTATGAATAAACTCATATAAAGATAAAAATGTAAGAACAAACTCATATCATAAACCATGGAATGCTCCATCCTTAGCAGCAGTTTGAACCCATGAAAGCTATCAAAATTAAATAAAAGACGTCTTGCCCAAACATACAAAACTGTATAGTAACTATTTACATGCTTTCGATAAAACTAACATACTCCTCAGCAACTTCGCAGCACAGTGCCATTTCCTGGAACGACCTCTTCAAATGCTCCGATTCCAGATCAGAAAGCTTGTCGAGACCTACAACATAGCTCTCGAGGAAAGATTTCGATAACGAGTTTGAACTCATGAAGTAGCTGTTGAAGAAGGTAGAACATGCCAGGCTGTCTTTTCTCAAACCAAGATACACCACCAACCGAAGCCACTGTTGAATATCCATTTCGCCCATATAATTGAAGGAAATATTCCATTCGTTCCAGAATCGTTCCCATTCACCTGCATTTCCATAGTTGAAAAGAATAAGTTCTTTTATGCCCTGGCTAAGCATGTGCTTTTCTTTCATTGAGTGAACGTAATTCCGCAAGAAGGAAGTCACATCTCTCATCGTAGAACCACTCATTTCGGTTGTGGTGTAAGTTTCGTTGTATCTGTCGGTGTTGTTGTTGTAGATTATATCATCCACAACTGTTGGTCCGAGATATGGGGCCGACGATTGTGGTTTGATACTGAGCTTTAGTAGAAGTGGAATGAACTCAGGTGCTTGAACCTCGATTCTTTGGTCAGAATACTTGTATATGTCTCTTGAAAATGCTGCCAACGCGTCGTAGGCTTCCTCGGAGTGGGTTTCAAGAAACTTCATAAACGAGATCATATCAGTAACCCTCAGGCTTTCCAACTCAATAGGATCTATATTGAGATCGTTGTACTTGCTAATCATCACCTCTCTAACTTGATCGATAGACACCATTTTTGGAGCTGCCACCGCCATCTTCTGGTAGAATATGGTTCTGGCATCGTAGTCTTTTACGGTTGGCTCCAAAGCAGTAAATCTCTTTTCGAAATCAGCAATGGAATTCCTAATAGTTTCTTCTGATAAACTATCAACAATTTGGGAATCTATTTCGGTTAGTTGTGAAGCTTGTGTGGAGTAAAATTTAGCCAAGGTGTGTAGCAGTCTTTTGCTTTGAAAAACCCCAGGAGTAAATTTCGATTCTGCTTTTATGTCGTTCAAGTAGCTGGAATCAGTGGACTTGAGCTCCTTGGTAAATAAATCATCGGCCACCTCGTTGGTCCAAAGTGCCTCCAAATCCAACTCTTCTCTCCTTTCTTTCGATAAAATATGAACGTATATGTCATCAACACCGGTTTTGCACATTACCCAGGAATTGGCACTTCTTCCGTAGTTGTTATCGGTGGCAGAAGGCCCCTTATTAGCACGTCTAAGCATTCTTCTTCTCACCACCGGTTTCGGAGTAGCCGAAACTAATCCTTCGACATCAGCAAACGTATCAAAGTTATGTTTTAAATATTGCCTCAACTGGTTTCCTGCTTTGAATACGTGCTTTTCAGACTTGCCTGTTCCAATGATCATATATTGGGCTTGTTGGTTGGAAACATGGTTCGGATGGTCAGGATCCAAGGTATTCAAGTCAAAAAGCTTCAAGTCATCAAGCCCATACTCTTCAGATAACACAGTAAGAAGCTTTTCCACGGACTGTGGTGCATTTTCAGGAATTTTGGGGATTGGAGGATGTTCAACTTTGTGAACAACGTTTTCTCTCAAGTACCATGGGGTGTTTTGCACAAGTTTAGAAACGTGGAAATTTCGCTGGACCATGCAGCTTGAACCCAGAATTTTACAAAGCCTTCCTAGCATGCCGTTCGTTGGTAGTACAAAACGGAGTAGAAAATGTCGATTCGAAGTTACTTCAAGATCAGATAAAATGAGATTTTCTCACCCATCAAGTCATCGCAATGGCCAAGCTAGTACATAATGTGCAGAAAAAGCAGCACAAGGAACGTTCTCAGACACTGAGCAGAGAAAGACTCGGGTTGTTGGAGAAGAAGAAGGACTACAAACTCAGAGCAGCAGACTATCATAAAAAACAAGCAGCATTAAAGGTTTTGCGAGCCAAGGCATCGCAGTACAACCCAGATGAATACTACCATGCTATGACCAGAAGAAAAACCCAGGATGGGGCTCTCATAGCAGATAGAGGAAACGAAGTTTTAACGACGGACCAAGTGAAATTGCTCAAGAGCCAAGATTCTAACTATGTCCGTACCATGAGAATTAACGAGGTGAAGAAGATTGAAAAGCAGAAGGCCAGTTTGGGGTTCAAGGCTAAAGGAAAGCACACGGTATTTGTTGACAGTAAAGAAGAACAGGAAAGCTTTGAACCTACGGAATATTTTAATACCGATGCTGGCTTATTGGAAAGAAGAGAAAACAGATTGAGAATGGAGCAGCTTCAGACCAATAGAAAGATAGACTCTTTGGATGAAGAACAGAAAGAAAGGCTTGCAGACAAGAAGAAAAAGCAGTTCAAGTTGCTCAAGAGAAGATTGGAAAGAGAATCACAGTTAAAGGAGGTTGAAAGTCGTATGGAACAGCAGAAAGAGCTTATGAAGAAGGGAAGTAAGAAAAAGGTGGAAGGAAAGAATGGAGTTCTGTTCAAGTGGAAAAACGTAAGGAAGAGGTGAGTTAATAGAGTGAATGTTTGGTATGTTTAATAGAACGTATGTTTAGATGTCTAATGTAGAACGTATTTTAGACGTATTTTCAGGATGTTAATATAGAACCTATGCTTGATATAGAACGTTTGGTATGTTAATATAAACGTCAATGAAATGCTTGATAAACATGTTTAATATATAATGTCTTTATACTTTGTATAACCACACGCTTATATGCATTAACTATTCAGAATTCACATTCCTACTCACATAATCAGCAAACATAGGAGTTATCCTATCAGCCTGGACGCTTCTCATCCTGTTCAATCCGATATATGTTCTTCTAATTCTTTGAAGCTGTGGAATACTCACACTATTGGCTGGTAATTGTATGTACACATCTTTATCTATTACCACCCTTCCCAGCCCATGCATTTGTTGGTGCTGTAATACCTTGGAAACCACATCTTGGGTCTGTTTTTCAAGTTCCTGTAAAAAGTTGTTTCCTGAAACAGGCTTCACAAGCGTCGCTGCGTTAGGTGGTGGTGGTCTTTTTAGCACCAAAGCATCCCACATTTCGTCGACAGGGAGCTTTTCACTCGCATCAGACGACATGAGTGAGAATAATGGACTATCCCATCGGTTGGTATCAACAGGTTCCTCGTATCTCATACACAACTGGTCGATGAGCCCTTCAGGCCATTTCTGTTCGCTATTCCAGCTCCTCAGCTCTTCCTTGGAACTGATGACGTGAACAACACAATGGGGGGTCAATACACCCTTGGCCTCGGTGAATAGCTGGTATCTGAATCCTTTGATGTAACATAACGAGTCAAGAATCACAAACGTGGTTCTGGTGAGATCTCTTCTCACTGCTGAGATCTGGCATCCTCTATCCAATTTTTCAGTGGCCGACTCTCTATACCTTTCACGTGCTATCCCTAATGAATCGTCGGTGTGGTAGATGATATTGTAGTTGTGGCCTGGAGCTTCTGTTTTCTTAGCTTCGTCTATCTTCTCTTGAAGGGCCTCTACTAGCTTTTCAGCCCACGTGGATTTTCCCGAACATGGAAATCCCGTAAATGTAATAAGTGGCATTTTTTCTAGCCAAGTACTTCTTCTGTAATATGCTATTTGAAGTAATCCAACTGCTGTGTAGTCGCTATTAAATATGTACAAAGAAAAATAATCGCATCGCATGAAATTCGTACCCAGAGCAGCGTTTCCCAAATATAATGTGGTTTTGGCCAACCTTAAAGGGCACCAGAAGGCGGCGTTGTCAGAACTTGCACATCTAGCACCCCAGGTCGACTATGTGTTGGAAGTAAGAGATGCCAGGGCTCCGTTAGCATCATCCAACGCATTTGTAGATAAGGTGCTCGCTAGAAAGCCCAAGCTAATCATATACAACAAATCAGAACTTAGCAGCGTCAACAAGTCGTTAGTTGCAGATTATCATCAACTAAGAAACGAGGAATGTGTATTTATGACTTCCAGAAACCCCCTGAACATAAAAAAACTAGTGGCACGGCTTGCTGCAAAATTTAGTGCTGTCGTGCAACCTCCACTCGGAACACGGTTGGCAATAGTAGGCATGCCAAATGTGGGTAAATCCACTATTATCAATGGCCTCAGGGAATATGGCGCCAGAGATAGGTCGACGGTGCTGACAAAGGTCAGAAAAGTGGTGAAAACAAGTGATTATCCTGGACTCACCAGAAGAACCAGTGAGGCCATCAAAGTCAACGATGCTCCACTTCTATACATCTACGATTCGCCAGGACTAATGGTTCCAAGTGTTAAAGATGCAGAAACTATGATCAGTTTAGCGTTGATAGGATGTGTCAAGCCAGATGTGGTGGATGCTTACATTCAAGCCGACTATCTTTTGTACTTGTTAAATTTACAGGATCCAAGTGGAAAGTCTTACAAGAAGTTTATAAACCATCCTACAAACTCCATCGATGAACTTCTACACACCTTCCTGAAGCATAAGTACAACGGCAACGTGGATACCCAGGATGTAGCCAACTATTTTGTGAATCAATGGAGAAAGGCTACACGAGTAAAGCCTGTGGTTCTTGAAAGAGATCTGCTTATGGGAAGTGCACAGACCTTGAATGATTCCATGCAAAAGGAGATACTGAGAGTCAATGCCACCAAGACCTCGAGGGAATTGAACGATAGGTTGGGGGAGGATTTTACAGGGACCTCGAAGAACAGAAAAAGGAATGCCAAGGACAGAAAGGCTGATTTGGACAATATGCTTTTCAAGTTGTGATTCCAAACATACCTTCCATCATGTAAATATATATCTAACTCAATAAATCTTCGATATCCAAGGGCTCGTCGTTTTCGTTCTCCACCTGGCCTTTGGTAGTTGCTCTCATGTAGAACCCAGGGTCTTCTGTGTGCTTTGTTCTTCCGTGACGTGGTTTATATGGTTTCAGAACCTTTGCCAACTTTCTTGCAGGGTCAACGCTATTGTTGTTCATTTTCAGAAGCCAGTCGTCTGGTTGCACCTTGCGAAATACATTCTCCATATTGAACAAGTTAGATTCCGTATCCACCATATACTTGGTGATAAACTCTGGGTCATTAAGGAACAGGTTTAGATCGTGCCCTAATGATTGCTTGATAATCTTGATCAAATTGTTATTGAACTTACGCAAAGCTGGTGAATTCACCAAAAGCTTCTGGTCTACAGTTGCATCCTGGTGGAAATCACCCAAGGCTTCGCTGGCCACCATTGCCACCTTTTTATTTTCAATTGTATAGGCGTCATTATAATTCTGTTTCACGTCAGTATTCAAGTTAAGATCCAATTCTTTAGAAAGAATGAACTTCTCCATCAACTCGTGTTCGCTTTCTCCAAACTCCTCCTTAACCTCCAGCTTGATTGATAACATTGGAAACCTGCCAATCTTCTCATCTTCCTTAAACGGTAATCTAACCATATTCAACCCGTACAAAAACCCCGTTTCAGTTTTCAACTTGCAGGGAAGACAGCAGCAAACATTCACTTCTGAACCAGGTTTAGCCACGTATCGCACGAGAGCTACGGTATCGGCTTCTATCAACGCCTCACAGAAACTAGAGAACCCTACTACGTCCTTGATTCGATCTTGCTTGGGAAGAATGTAGTTGGAATCTCCAGTGAAATATGCCAATGGTAAGTTTTCTGCCTTAATGAACCCAAGAATATCCAATGCTTTAGCTGTAGCAAGTGTTGCAAGCTCTGAATCTACACTGAGAATATCCCAGTTAGAGTATTTGTAGCCGGTTTTAAGGTCCGGCTTCTCCACGTACACTTTCGTTCCTTCTGCGTCGTCAGCATAAGGAGCGGCCACGTTGTTGTTGGTTTCAGCATCAACGGTAATGAAGTGTTTAGTTTCAGGCCTCACTTTCTCAGAAACTCCACTGCTGGTGTAGTACTGATGGCCAGTGGGTAAGGACTCGGATCTCGAAGCAGGGTACACTTCGACTTTAAACAGAACTGGAGCAACATGGTGAGTTTCATAGGAGCTCAGCAACACTCTGGGATCATTACCAAGTGCCAACGTCCCGTCAAAAGCCTTGATTGGTTTAGTTCTTTTAAGTGGAGGTGTGTACTTCAAAATGCCAGAAACCGTAGCTGAATCCACATATTCACTGTTATTATAAGATTCCAATAGCGACATCCACTGGCGATAGTTGTGTGTTCTGATTTCTGAGCCAGGAGTACCTAAACTCACGCCCACCAACATGACATTGACGTTATTAGAGTTAATAGGAATTAGACTGGCATCGGAAACTTCTGAATTGAACGAATTCACCTTCACAGTACCATCGGTAATTACAACTATGTTCCGTATAAACTTGAGGCGAAGGTCATCTTGCATCAATGCCACTGCTACAAGCATTGCCAGGAGACAATCGCCGTGGTTTTTGGATTCCACACTCTCAATTGGAGCTTTTTCTTGGAAAATACTCTGCCATTCCTTCAATAACGTGTAGGTTGGTACAACCTTGTGGCATACCACGCTTATTCCTTCAAAATCACCGGTATCTGCAAAAATATTGTTGGTGTTATTCCCATGACATGTCACTAGCGAAACGTAGTCAGTTTTGCGTCCTTTCAAGATCTTGTTGATAACCGAGTGATAAAAATACTCAAGTCCACTCTCAATGTCTCCAGCCAAGTCCACTACGAAGTATGTGATTTCCTTTGACATTTTTGCCGAAAAAGAGCCTCCTAAAACTTCGTGGCTGACTTTATTAGCGCCTCGCACTTTTTTTGCCTCCATGAGCGGACTACCTTATAACTTGTATGGGAACCCCCAGTACTACCAGAATTATGATAACCAGAGACCCCTGGCACAATTGAGCCAGCACCAAAGACCGCTTGAAGACAGTCGAAGACTTAATCCTGTTCCAATGGCTGGTGGAGGTTTTAGTGAAAGCGACCAGCTTCTTTCAGATCCCAACTCCAGGTACTACCCACCTGCTGCCAACCAGTTGCCACACTTTTCTCGTCTACCATTGAACGAGCCATATCCCTATGGATACTATGAAGCTTCGTACGTAGGACCATATCTGACTCGGACCTACGACATGCCCATGCACAATCAGATGCAGAACCCAAGTTTACAGAATGCAAATTTGCAAACCCAATTCCAAAACCAGAATTCACAGACCATGAATGTGCACAGTCTTAATCAGCAATACTTACAGGGCCAACACAATCAATTGCATCCCCTAGCAAATCCGCATATTGTCACTCCAGAATACTTGTCGCAAATGAACCAGATGAACATGCCCCAAATAAACCAGCTTCGCCAAAACCTCCAGCAAGCTCTGCAGATAATAGCCAAAAAGAGTCATGGTGGTATCTACAAACCAAAAAAACCCAAGGACTCCACTCCAAAGATCAAGAAATTGGATACCAGCGATTTCTCCAATAACATCTCCACAAAATCGTTGAAGATAATGGACCGTCACCCTGAGATTTCACTAGATCCTATATACGTTCACTTTCAACAAACATTGAAGATCAAACTGAATATTGCTACCCAGGTTCCTCCATTCTTCGAAACAAAAAACGAATTGGAACGTAAACTTATAGACTTGTTTGTGCACCAAGTGGCTCGGTGCATGGATATGTTCATGATCAAAGACTTTTTTACTGATATAGTACCGCAGATGGCCTTGCGGGATGACACAGGAATGGTATTGAGCTCCATGTTTTCCTTGAGCGCACTAATGTTGCAACGGGTTGACCCAAGCTTGATTGACGAGTCAATACCAATGAACTACTATCACGAAACCATCAGGTCTATACGGCGCCATATCAATTCTTCATCTGAAGAAGGAATTATTGAAAAGTGTTTGCTCAGTACGATTTTGTTGTGTGTGTATGAGATGTTTTTTTTGGCGACTGACAATACCTATGTAAAGGGTGCAGTGTCGTTGTTGATTTCTATAATCAACAAGAGCGAAGATTCTAGTCCCTTGAACAATTCTCCGTTTCTCAATATGTGCTTTTGGGCTATTTTGGTGTGTGATTTGATTCTTTCCTTAAAGTTCAATCTTCCAGCTATGTTTTCTGTGCTGACGTTCTGGAAACAGATTGATTCCTCGTTCATAGAAAACTTTGAAAAGCCGCTACTTCCTTCAGAGTCTAACATCAAGGACATGTTTTTGAGTAGAACCGAGTCTGTATGGTGGTTGCACAAATCGCTATTGGATTTCAGCATTATCAACGAATTCGGATATATTCCTACGGTTTTGTCCAAAGAAGAAGCAGAAAGAAATAAGCCTTTCGAAGACTGGAAAGCATTAAATTCCAGAGTGGAACAGTTTGGAATCGCTATGCCATTAGCCCTCAAACCTTCCATCTACCAACCAGGTAATGATGAAAGTATTTATCCCACCATATACTATCGTGACGAGCTTACAGCCTTGATTAACCTTCAGTTTAAGTTGTCTCAGATCTCGTTGTATCAAGGGTTAATACAGCGTACTGATATATACTCGTTGGAAACTCAGGCGGTATTGAATAGTTTACCTAGTGACCATGTTAAGAACTTGGCAAAAGAGGTAGTGGGGATTTTGAAAACTTATGACTTGAACTTGTACATATGGCCTATCAACATTCATACCATCAGAGTGGTGGCTCGTTACTTGCACGAAGACGAGAAAGAGTACAAGGAGTTGGAGAATCTCATGCAACGAGTGATAGACACCTGCCATTTCATATTTCTGTCAAATCTTATTATTGGGTAGATGGGGTGCATGAGGTGGCTTGCCGTGGCAACATTAAATTAGATATATTAGAGGCAACATTAAACTAGATATATTTTAGAGGCTGATTGCAGTTAGATAACATGTGAACATCATTGAATGATAGAACATCATGAAAAGTTTTGTATAATTATTACCCGTTAATTTTGGTTACTATGGTACTCTAGCCAGTAGGGAAGGTTGTCTTGGGGTTCCACCAGGATTGGTTGACGACCAGCTCAAGGAAAATTCTGGCTCAAGGCTTGGAATTTTCAAGGGAAGTTGCTTGTCGTTTGTATGACTTTAAAAGTACGTAACTCAAAAGTCATATTTAATTCCTGGTGAAATATACCACTAGCTTATCCGCCAATTTGCTTTATCAGCTTGCTTTGTCAGCCAATTTCCATTGTAACTTAACTCTTCATTATCAAAATTGACTCTCGTTTCATTCTTCGCATACAACCTAAAAAGAACATACACAAGAACTGAAATCCACCATTGGCTCTGAAACGAATCTTAGTTAACTAACTTCACACCAAGCACTATTTTGTAATCGTGCAAGTCATTCGAAACATCAACTTTCAGTACCTGCCGTTTTATAACCGAACCCTGTCGGTGTTCTGAGACAAGAATTGCTGCAAGTTTTCAACATGATGTGGACTGAGAAACACAACAACTACAACGTGGACATTCCACAGTTGCGAGTTCTAAGCAGATCCAGTGAGTTCTGTGCCTCGGTTCTGAAAGACGAACTTGAGGTTATGTTACAATTGCTATTGCAAAACAGAATCCAAAACTCCGAGCTAATGGCTTCAATAGCCAACATCTTGTTAGTCAACAGAACCCTTCATATGGAATACTATATTCCAAACTATTCCACAAAGATGTACAGCTACTGTTACAAGTGCATGCACAATATCGTCATTGGTTCAGACTTCCAGGCATTGGTGCCCATATATCGGTTACTATTCCTAACCCTATACAGAGGCCTAAACGAAGAGAGCAACGACAATGCTGAGTTGCACGATATTTTCAAGCTTCTATTCGCTGGCTTCAAAGATTGCATTCTGCTACTTGATTCAAAGTTTCCTGATAAGTTCTACCAGCTAACAGTCACTGAGATATTGAAGTGTTTGTATACTTTACACCACAGGTTCAATTATCGGTCAGACACGGTAAAAGATGAAGAATTCACGGATGGCTGCATCAAGCTTGTAAATACCTGCTATGCTTCTACTGGTGACACTCAATTGCTCGTTAAAAATACCCTTGGGTTTTTGTTGATACTTTTTTCAGAGAGAGATGCCAAAAATTCGGTGGACCTCTTCAGATGTCCTTTGGAGATTTACACCAAGTTCTTCCGGAACATTAAAACGCTTTTCAGTGAGTGCTTGAGGGGATTTCTGGAAGAAGACACCACTATGACCATGAATATTCTTATTGTGGTAGTGCATATTTCACGACTGTTGATTTATGACATAAGAACCGGTGCTGGCACTGCTTCTGAACAAGAGAAGTTTCATTTGTTGTTATCGGAGCTTCTGAAAATAGCACTTCCTGATGAAAAGTCCCATGGAATCTACAATGACTTGATGCAAATGACAGCCTCGTCGGTGTTGAACGATTTCACCAAAACTCAGGGTCTTTCTGGGTTTCAGCAAAGTGCACAAATCAAGGATCTTATATTGTTGCTATTCTACAACCTCAGTTACCATAAGGATGAAAAAATCAGGCAGGTGAATTTTTTGGTGCTTGTAGGATACTCAACTTGTAGTTATTTCATCGCCAAACACAATATAACACTTTTGGTTGATGTAAAAAAGTACAAGGAGCCCACTTGTAAATATCTTGATGTTAAATCGTACAGGGAAGTATCGAAGTATGTCGTGCCAAAGTCTGGTTCTATGCAAGACTTGACGGAAGAGGAAAAGGAACAGGAAGCAGAAAAGCTCTTCACGTTGTTTGAGCGAATGGAGAAGCTTGGTACGTTTGAAAATTTTGAAAACCCCGTCAAGAAATGGCAGAGAGAAGGAAGGTTTGAAGAACTAAATGATTGAATACACACTCTGCTAACTTTATAAGATGCTTTCTGAAGTATTGACTATCACAGCGACTTTTGATACTCTTTTTTTTGGCACCATGAATTTTTAATGCAAGATAGTAAAACATCATCCTGTCTTGAATGTTATGGGTGTTTTTCTTCACTGGAAACAGTCAAAGTGATTTATTGTATGTGGGCTTTCGCCAATTTAGATAATCTTTTCTTCCAATTGTAAAACCAACGCAGTTCTTGATGGAATATAAACAAACATCGAGTTAGCTCTGTTATTCCAGGAATCGCCTCCATTGGTAAAGTATCTCACTGGCTTTCCTTCACTATCAGTCTCACTGATTCTACCATGTCCACCATACTTAGGATCATCTGTGTTCAACACAATCTTATAGACACCATTGATTTCAACACCTACTTTATAGTCCGGGAACGACTGAGAATGGTTCCAGTTGAAAATGAAAAGTAGGCCATTTCTTTCAAAAACTAAAACTTTGTCACCTTCGTGCTTCAAAGAGACATAAGCTTGGTGAGAATCAAGAATGTGGTACTTTTGGTCCAACTTCTGCATGCCACTATCAAACTCAAACAAAAACTTGTAACGCAACAAATCATCTTCGATCAAGTTGAATTGTCTTCTGGCATAATGGTAAGATTCTCCGTTACCTTCTCTAGGGAAATCTAACCACTCAGGATGTCCAAATTCGTTACCTTCAAAATTCAAGTAGCCTTCACCACCCAAAGCAAAAGTAACCAATCTAATCATTTTATGCAACGAAATTCCTCTGTCGATCACTGGAGTGTTTTCAGTCAATACGGACATGTTAGTGTACATTTCCTTGTCCATTAACCAAAAGGCTAAGGTTTTGTCTCCCACCAAAGCCTGGTCGTGACTCTCGCAATAAGCAATACATTTTTCACCGTGCCTTCTGTTGGTCAAAGTATGAACAATGTTTCCGAGATCCCACTGTTCATCCTGCAAGTGCTTCAAAATCTTGATCCACATGTCTGGGATTGCCATAGAAAGTCTATAGTCGAACCCAATACCCCCTTCTTTGATTGGCAAACAAAGAGTAGGCATTCCACTTACATCTTCAGCAATAGAAACGAACTTAAAGGTTTCAGCAGCAGCCATTTCATCCATTAAGGAGTGTGCCAACATAAAGAAGTTGATAGCATCACCATCGACCCACTCGGGGTTAAAATACTCGTTGTAGTCACCACTGAAACCAAAACCAAGACCGTGATGTTTGTATAACATACTGGTAACACCATCGAACCTGAACCCGTCAAACTTGTACACATCTAAATAAAACTTCAAGTTTGACAACAAGAATCTTAAAGTCTCATGGTTGGCGTAGTTGAAAAGTCTGGAATCCCATTGGTCATGGTTTCCTTTACCACCTCCGTGGAACAAATAATGGTCAGTACCATTAAACATGTTCAAACCGTCATCAACATTCTTAGAACTGTGACTGTGGACCACATCAAGTAAAACTCTGATTCCTAACCCGTGAGCAGTATCTATTAACTCCTTCAACTCATCTGGGGTTCCAAAACGAGATGAAGCAGCAAAAAAATTGGTTACCTGATAACCAAATGAAGCGTAGTATGCATGCTCCATAATAGCCATCAATTGAATAGTGTTGTAGCCGAGTTTATGGACAACAGGTAAAATGTTTTGGGTGAAGTTTTTGTAGGAACCAATTTCCGGATTTGGAGTGGAAATACCTACGTGTGCTTCATACACTCTAATACCAGTATCCTTAGACAAGTCTGGACGCTTATTTTTGAACTGGTACAGTTCCTTGGGGTTCCAGAACCTTGGCTCGTACAAGTTTCCTCCTTTCGGTGGAACACATCTAATTGCCCAAGGACATGGACGGTACACTACTACGCCAGAACCTAAAGTCATGGCAATCTTATAAACCGAATCATGAGGAATGGCATAATCCCCGTTTACAGCAGGAATGGTTAATTCCCATAATGAATATTCGTTGACTTTTTGTAGTTGGTGACTAGATTTGTCCCAATTATTGAAGTCACCGACTAATGACACAGAAGTAACATCTGGAATGTATTCCACGACTGTGATATCCTTAGTAGTAGCATCAGCATGTAAACCATACTTTTTGTACGCAGAGGCGAATTCCATCAAACTACCTTCGTTTTGTTTAATCTTTTCGTACCACTGTTTGTAGTTGACATTACGGTCAATTAAAGCCTGGGAAAATGGCTCCAACCACGGGTCGAGATTCAAAGCACCTTTGATCAATTCTTTGGACATTTTGTTAGCAATTGATTTATAATTGAGCAAGAACCTAGGATAAATTCAAAGCGGATAATTGTGTTCCTCAAAAAATAAGGAGTGCGACATCAACTGACAAAATCTGGGGTTTTGGAATTTTGAGCGAGACATGACTGACTGAAGAAGATACGAAAAAGCAGAAAGAGGTTGGTAAGATGAGGTATACGAAGTCAACTGGAGCATAGTTGGTAGGTAAGGATTTTGAGTTTGGTTGGAACTTTACCGGTTCCGAAATAATTCAATTTGAAATTTGAAATTTGAAATTTGTGAAAATATTGATTGTGGAATGCTGAGGGGGACACTACTTGTAGGTGAAATGCTGGATACTTGACTCGATAAGGTGTTGGAACAAGTACTACTAGTATGGATATGCAATTATTGATTGATATGAGTTTATTATAAACCAATTAATACATACATGTTCTACATCTTGAAAGAGGTTCTTGATAAGAATTAGCCTCGATTAGGGTTATGAATTTATGTTTTTTCCGAAAATTTGGATGCTCAAGATTAGGATTCGAGGGTGAAATGGTGTTGTAGTTGCTTGAAACTAGGCATTTCCTACACGACTTCACGAAATTTAACAGTTGAGTTATTATGCAGCAAATACCATCTCGGGTGTTTCAGAATAATGTAATTTCTGCTCATATGCATTCAGTTTAACCCTACTTACATATTTAACCTACTCCCAGACCCATATGTTTAAAACTATCTTGTTTTGGTATGGGTAAAAGTACTACCCCCAAGGCGGTATGAAAATTACGCGTGTAGAGTTAAATTCAGACCTAAGATTATTTATATATTATGGTACAACACTGAAGTAACCTTCGTTAGTCTACATTGTTTTCTTCGTTTCGTTCCTTTTGAATGGTCCACATCCATTCTTCTATTTTTTTCGTACAATCTTCCAAGCTTTACTGGGCCACAGGTCCTCTTTCCTTATCTGAATCTTTGGTTCAAAATTCTTTCAGCTCCAGCCTCATCATACTCCTCCTTTGTAACCCACATCTGGTGGAAAGTTCCTAAGGAAGAAAGAACACTTCCTCCAATCCACGCTTGGTTCACTCTTTCGGAAGAATTACCCACCGCATGCAATCTGATTTTAAGCCCAGGGTTCAAAGCAGATAACTCGTTGTACAATCTCTCAGTCAACTGTGGGATCAAGGAAACACCTCCAGTGATAATGATATTATGAGCAACCGAAGCTCTCAAATCAATATCTATCGTAGATAAGCAATGAGAGATCAACTGGGTCAAACCCTTAGTTTCTTCGCCCTCTTTAGAATCGCTTGAAGGAGGTGGTGTGGATGTAGTAGATTCAATCTTTCTAGCTCTTTTCAATGGTCTGTAATCTTCTTGTGTGCTGTCAATAGTCATTTTTCCAGACTCAGCTACGTACTTATCAGCCAAAGACTTCTCGGTGAACTGGTAGTTGCAAGGTGCAAAAAGTGAATCTGCTAACTCGAATCTTTCTGCTCCCAATTCAATGGCTTGTCCTGAAGGCATTTCAAACAATCTCTTTTCAAAGGTTTCCGAGGTTTCGTCACTTACTTGTTTCTCAGGAACCTCCAATAAGGTTTCCTTCATTTCATGGAAAAGCAATTCTCTCTGGTAGTCTTCGTATGACTGGGCTATTTTCGGAGGCAAGTTGTCTCTGATGGTATACTTTGCTTGTTCTGGATATTTTGTAAATTCCTTGGATCTTATTCTGTACTTGTTTTCTAACTTCATATCAGGGAATTTCGACAAAACCAAGTCGTGGATTTGATCACTCAAATATTTACCAGCATAGTGAGTTTTCAAGGAGTTTCTGATCAAGGAGATTCCATCGATAACCGGAGTGACACTGACAGTGTCATGGCCAATATCCACCACCAAACAATTGGGTCTTCCCTGTTGAAATGAAATACAGGTGGGGGCCCTGGCCAAGTACAAAGCTGGAAACTGGAACTCTTCGTAGAACTTTTCCACTGTGGTTTGACGTTGGGTACTAGAAGTCCAGATTGGTTCTGTGATCATTATGGGCTGCTCTTTGTACTCAATACCCATATCCTTTTCAAAGTAGTATTTATACTGGTCAATCGCAGCATCCCAGTCTTCGACCACCGCATCTTTCATGATAGACTTGATTTCGTAGTCTTGTCTTGGGACGTTGATAGCATCACCAAAGATTTTTTTATTTTCCTTGATGGCATAGAAAGATGGGGTGACAACCTTGGGAAAATCGTCACCGGCATAACCGATTCGGGTGTGTAAAGAACCTGGATCAAGCACGATGGCGTTGATTTCGTCACCGCCATAGACGTTTGTGTTGGACATGATGAAAATTTCTCGCGCTTCTGTTGATGAATTTGATATGAGAATGGAAGGGTGACTTTACTATTGGAAAAGACTTGAAAGATACGATAGTTTGAACCAGAACTATTTCAAATGCAAATGCACAGAAAACTTGAGTACCTCAAGTATCAAATTACAAACAGTGTTGCGGACCTATATATTTATAGCTCGTATTATAAATACTCTAACTATAACAATCTAGCAGCTCCCTGAATATTTATACAATTCTTGCTTCAGACTCAAGAAGTTCAACCAAAAATTGAACCTCCAAACGCTTTCTACCTTCCTTGACCCAGTCGTCAGCCAACTTTCTAGGCCATCCTTTCAAGTTTGCAGCCTCCTCCACTGCAACATCCAACTCGTTTCTAGCTAAACTAGCCTCGATTCTGCCAATAACAGACTCGATGTCCTTTCCTTCTGGCTTGTTACCCTTGACTGGCAACAACAACTTGGAAAAAAGTAAGGAAGCAAAATGTCCCAACAAACCAGCATTTGGTGGTAACAAAGAAGCGGATCTTAACTCAGGGGCCAACTCTTCCCATTTGTTTAACAATTGTGTAACCGACAAAATTGGAGTTTCCGATGCCAACAATGGCTTCAAATCCTTGATTGCCAAAGCTATGACCTCGTCGTTGATCAAGGACGAAATTTGGTTGACGCTTTCAAAATACTGAGTCAACAATTTGCATTGGTCTACTGGACTATAGGTGGTTGAAAATAATACATGCTTCAAGTTGGAGATCGACTTGGATAACACGGTTTTGTTATGGTTAGAAGTCAATTGGGCTTCCAAAGTGACTGAAAACTCTTCCAATTCCTTTAATCTTTGGTTCAACTGTTCTAAGTTGGCCAATCTACCGTTTCTTTCGTTATCGATCTTGGATTTAACCAACTGCTCAAAGTTTTTGGTTTGTTCGATTCTCATCATAGAAACTGCATTGACGGCAGCTTGGCTGATGGTTTCCTTGGTAGCATTGATTTCGTTGATCAACTTAGCATTCAACTTCTTTTCCAACTGGTTCTTTTCGGTGTTGAATTGGTCCAACAACGTCGAGGTCAATTCCAACTCCTTCTTGGTGTAGGAAGTCAACATTTCAGTCTGAGAGTCTTTCATCTTGACCTGTAAAGCCTCATCGAATTTTGATGTCAAGGAGTCGAGCTTTTTGGACAACTTGTCGATGTTTTCTTTCACTACCTTAACTAAGCCATCTTTGCCTCCGTTGGTGTGTGAAGAGTCGATGGACTTCAATAAGTTGTTCAAAGAGTCCACTGTGGCCTTCACAGACTCGTCGATGACGTTGGAGTCCAATTTCACCAATGGTAAGTGGACCACGGCCTTGTGAGATGTCTCCACAGGTTTCTGCAACTGCTCAGCAGGTGTGGCATCCTTTGCCAATTTGGTAATTTCCGCTTCTGCTTTGGTTAACTTGTTTTTTGTCTCTTCGATGAACTTTTCACCTTTGGAAGTCATTTTGTTGATATCATCCTGAGATGGTAAATTCAAGCCAAGGTTCTTAACATTATTAGTCCATTCCTTTATCTTCTCCTGTGCACCTTCGACAGAACCATTTTCGATCAAATCAATGATTTCTTCATACAATGGTAACTGTTGGTCAATAACAAAGTCCATTACAGTATCATTTTTTGTAGCAACAAACATCAAACCCCCATACAAAACCAGAGCATAGAAACCATACTTGAGCAAAAACCATGTAAAAGAAAACTTCTTTTTTTGTTTTGGCTCGATAGGTGGTGGTGGTGGAACGGTAGCTGACTCCACCTTAGGTGTAGGTTTCTCAGTTTCGACTTTCACCTGGGTTACAACTGGTTTTTGTTGGACATACAAAACTGTGGACCTGTGCAAACCACGGTACACATTCAAGGTTCCAATTCTGACACCAATGGTGTTACTACGAGCAATTAAACCTGCTTTCAACATGTCCAATCAGATAGTTTTTCGATTTTTTTCAGTATCGCGAGTTTTTTCAGTATCGCGAGTTTTGTTACTGTTTTTCACAATAGCACTTTTGGGTGGGTACACATTATTTTCACAGTTTTTCGGCACAACTGGCTAATTTTTCAAGACAATTGCATCTCATATCTGTCTTCAACCCCAGTTTAACTCGATATGTCATTTTTACCGGTTGAAATCTACCCGCCACAGCCTCGTACCATAAGGGGCCAGAGCACTCCTCTCAGCTACGATAAAGTCAATGACAGAATTGTCTACACTATGGGAAGATCTGTATTTGTGAAACCACTTTCTGGTAACCATCCTGCTTTCCAATTCACTCAGCATGTTGCTCCTACTACGGCCGCTGCTTTTTCTCCTAATGGGAACTATGTGGCTTCTGGTGATGAGACTGGTAACGTCAAGGTATGGGATTCTAGTGTTTTTGGTGATAAGAACCCACTTTTAGATGCACCAATAGTCAAATTGGATGTTCCAGTGTTGTCTGGGCCCATCAGATCTATTAGCTGGGATGCAGACAGCTCTAGAATCATTGCTGTTGGTGAAGGAAAGGAGAAGTTTGGTGGTTGTTTTTCAATAGAAGGAAATTCTGTGGGAGAAATCCAGGGGCATTCGGAAGTTATCAATGCTGTTGATATAAAACCTCAGAGACCTTATAGAGCTGCTACTGTAAGTAATGATAAAGCCATGGTCTTTTACAATGGTCCTCCATTCAAATTCGAAAAGAGTGTACGTGATTACCACACAAATGTCATTAGAGATGTCAAGTTTTCACCTGATGGTAAATATCTCATTTCTGTTGGTTCGGACAGGCTTATTGTAGTATATGATGGAAAAACAGGTGAATATGTCGACAAGATTGAAAATGCTCATGAAGGTGGGATTTTTGGTATTTCTTGGTATCACGATTCCTCCAAGTTTGTGACGTGCTCTGCTGATAACTCCATTAAAATCTGGTCTATTGAGGGCTTGAAAGGTACTGATACTGTTAAAGTGTCTGACGAAACAACCGTTGGAAACCAATTGGTTGGTGTAGTAGTGACGAAAACCAGCATTGTTGCGCTTTCTAATAACGGAAACTTGAACTTTTTTGATTCGGGAAAAGTCACAGTCATAGCCGGTCACCAATCTTCCATAACTGCCCTGGCCAAACTTGGGGACTCAGTAATCACTGGTGATTCAGATGGGAAATTGTTCAAGTGGATTTTCGAATCTGGTAAGTTGAACTCAGTTCCTACTATGATTGGTAACGACAAAACAGCACATTCCAACTATGTGGTAGATATCATTCAGTATGACAACAACCTCATTTCTATTGGCTGGGACGATAAGTTAAAGGTTTGGCAAGATACCGAGTTGGTTGGAGAAATTCAATTACAACAACAACCTAAAAAACTTGTACAAAAAGGTAATGTGGTATCCATTTTGTACGAGGAGTCCATTGAAAACTACGATGTGGCCTCACTTAAATTGCTTACACTGTTGAAATTGACCCATGGTGCTAATGATATTGATGTTTTGACTGATAAGTTGTTGACCACCAACTTGACGGAAAACAAAATCGAGCAAGTGGAATTTGAACAGTTGAGCAAAATCCAAGCTAGTACATTCCAATCGATTCGTGGTACTCCCTCTGTGGTCAGAGTGTCACCTAACAAAGAGTTTATTGCCTTTGGAGACTCCACCGGAAAGTACATCATCTATAATGGGTCAGATAACTCTGTCAAAACTACCAGATGGTGTCACCAAACAAGTAAGATATTAGATGCTAAGTGGAGCAGTGATTCTAAGTTCATGGTAAGCGTAGGCTTGGATAGTGAGGTTATCTACTCCACAACCAAGCTATCTAAGGTTTTGAAATACGACTTAGCCCACCAAAATGGTGTCTCCAGAGTCGAATGGTTGAGTTACGACGAAAAGAGTGCAGTTATTTTGACTATGGGGTTGGATGGGGCACTTAAGGTCTGGAATGTTGATTTATCGGGATACTAGTTGTATTCTAATGTTCAAGCCTGTGATCTTAACTCCGTTTATCGCCATTTTCTTAAAGATGCTTCTTTCTTTATCAATGAAATAAACTATACGTAAATATATACAATTCTAGAGCAGTTGCAAATATATACAATTCTAGAGCATTTGTTTTGGCCGTTTCCCCAAAGCTTTATGACCTCTTTCGTAACTTCATAATCTTCCGATGAGGTAAGCAATCCGACAAAAGCCCACCTGTCAAAGCCCGAGATTTATAGACAAGTTGAAATATACATTTTAAGACTCAGAGGAGTGTACTGAACATCATGGAGCAACCAAGACTCGAGAAACACTTGCTAACGTTTCTACTTTCCAAAACCGTTCCCACCATTCCACAACAAGATGAACGGAAACCTTATCCAGAATCCGATGCTAACGTGCTTCTGAGGTTGTTTCTTGCCTGGATCACGCCTATAATGAATGTAGGCTACAAAAGAACGTTGGTTGCTGAAGATATGTTCTACTTGACCGATGAAGTCAAGGTTGACATCTGCACAAATCGGTTCTACCACATCTTCTATGGTGAGGTTGAAAAAGCAAAGACCAAACATATACAGGCTAAACGCAAGCAGAGAGGCGAAAGTTCAGACGGAAAGAACGATGCAAGTGCAGAAGAAGACTTGAAAGACTTCAGGCTCTCAAACTTTTTAACTATACGAAGTTTGTTTTACACCTTCAAGTGGAGGTATTCCTGGGCCATAGTTTGTTTGGCAGTAGCACAGTGCTCACAGACCTTGAACCCGTTGGTTATCAAGAAGTTGATTCAATTTGTTGAAAATAAAGGCTATGGAGTAGAACAAGGGCTAGGAAAGGGTATTGGCTATGCTTTTGCAAGCACTCTTTTGATTTTGTGTAACGGTTTTGCCTTGAACCATGCCTTGTATAGAGCTATGATCACTGGTGCTATGGTAAAGGCTGTTTTGACCAAATCCATCTTCGACAAGTCCTTCAGATTGGATGCAAGATCTAAACATGACTACCCTATTGGAAAAATCACTTCCATTATGGGAACAGACCTTTCGAGAATTGATTTTGCAATCGGTGTACAGCCTTTCTTGTTGGCGTTTCCTGTTCCTATTATAATTGCAATTGTCATTTTGGTAATAAATATTGGTCCAGTCTCGTTGATTGGCTTAGCTATGTTGGGTTTATTTGTGTTTGGAATTGCATTTACCACAAGAAGATTGTTCAAGTATAGAAGAAGTGCTAATCGGTTCACCGATTCACGGGTTAATTACATAAAAGAGATCTTGAACAACTTACGAATCATTAAATATTACTCCTGGGAACCACCTTATTTCTCAAATGTATCTGAAGCTAGAACTAAAGAAATGAATATCATCTACCGAATGTTGGTTATAAGGAACGTTATCACTGCCTTGGCTATGAGTTTAACTACATTCTGCTCCATGGTTACGTTTTTGGTGCTATACGCTGTAGGTGGTGAGAGAAGTCCTGCTGCCATCTTTTCTTCCCTTTCTTTGTTCAATGTGTTGACACAAGTGGTGTTTTTGGTTCCTCAGGCTTTGGCTGCAGGCGTGGATGGTCTTGTGGCTATTAACCGTGTTGGTAATTTCATGATAGCTTCTGAGGGTGATAAAGCTGAATATTCACTGGAGCCTGATCCATCAACAAAGGATTATATGGATGCAAATGAAATTGCTATTAAGTTGGACAATGCTAGTTTTGAATGGGAAATTTTCAAGCATGAGGTTGAAACTCTGGAAAAAGTTGACATGACGTCTTCGACTACCAGCAGCAGTGATACAAGAATCGATAGTGAAGCATTTTCGGGTCTTAAAAATATCGACTTTGAAGTCAAAAAAGGCGAATTCATAGTGGTTACAGGATTAATTGGGTCAGGTAAGTCATCGCTTTTGAATGCTCTTTCAGGATTCATGAAACGTACCGCTGGTTCAATCAATTGTAATGGCTCTATGATCTTATGCGGTCAGCCATGGGTTCAAAATGCAACGGTTAAAGATAACATCATCTTTGGCTCAGAGTTCGATGAACAAAAGTATTCTGATGTTGTTTACGCTTGTTCTTTGGAAAGCGACCTAGCCACATTTCCTGCTGGTGATAGAACTGAGATTGGTGAAAGAGGGATCACGTTATCGGGGGGTCAAAGATCCCGTATAAACTTGGCAAGAGCTGTTTACTTTGACAAAGAAATCGTTTTGTTGGATGATGTCCTATCAGCAGTTGATGCAAGAGTAGGAAAACACATTATGCAAAATTGTTTTCTTGGGATGTTAAAGAATAAAACTAGGATTTTAGCCACCCATCAGCTCTCATTGATTGGAGAGGCGGATAGGATTATCTTTTTGAATGGGGACGGGTCAATAGATGTTGGGACTTTCGAAGAATTACAAGCAACCAATGCTGGTTTCAAGAAGCTAATGACTTTTAACCAATCTGCAGAAACTAATGAAGAAGCACTAGAAGAAGCAATTGAAGACGCAGCTTCAGAAGCAAGTCCAGAAGTAGTAGAAAATGAGGTTATACTGAAACAAATAACAAAGCCTGGCCATAAAGATGAGGAAGGGCAACGAAAAGAATACAATCAAGATAAAACTGCAGATGGGACTTTGATTTTGACTGAAGTCAAAAAGTCAAACAGCGTTTCGTCATCAGTTTATAAAAACTATATTCAGGCAGATTCTGGTGTTTTAAGGCCATTCCTTTTGTTGTTCTTGATCTGTTTATTCATGACGTTGTCAACTTTCTGTATGCTTTTTACCAATGTGTGGTTATCTTTCTGGACAGATCACAAGTTCAAGCACCTAACCGATGGTCACTATATCGGTGTTTACGTGATGTTTGCATTTTTGGCGTTCATATTTCTAATACTTGAATTCGTCTTAATTGTCTACATAACTAATACTGCAGCCAGAAAGTTGGTTCTTGCTGCTATTAAGAACGTATTACATTCCCCAATGTCATTCTTAGATACCACGCCACTTGGAAGAGTATTGAACAGATTCACCAAGGACACGGATGTCTTGGATAATGAATTTGTTGAGCCTGTGAGGTTCTTTTGTTTCACATTTGCAAACATATGTGGTTTTGTAATATTGTGTGTGATTTATGTTCCATGGTTTGCCATAGCAATTCCGTTCTTGGGAGTCATCTTTTTTGGTGTGGGTCAGTATTATCTGGCTTCGGCGAGAGAAATCAAAAGAATAGAAGCTATTCAAAGGTCCTTTGTCTACAATAACTTTAACGAAGCCTTAAATGGTATGGCCACCATTAAAGCATATAAAGCCGACCAAAGATTTTTGGGGTTGAATTCTTATAACATTGACCGAATGAATGAATCCTACTATATCTCGATTATTAACCAGCGTTGGTTATCGATTAATTTGTCCATGATTGCCAGTGCTTTCACATTAATACTTGCCCTTTTGTGTGTCAACGGAGTTTTTAATATCAATCCGGCATCCACTGGTTTGTTGTTGTCCTATACTTTACAATTGACAGGTCAGTTTTCTCTTTTGATCAGAAACTTTACTCAGATTGAAAATGGTATGACTTCTGTGGAACGAATCTGTGACTTTGCTGTTGATCTTAAACACGAAGGGAGTTATTATATACCCGAAACTGACCCTGGTGAAAACTGGCCCTCGGAAGGAACAATCACGTTTGAAAACGTTTCTTTAGCCTATAGACCAGGGCTACCATTGGTTTTGAAGAATTTAAACGTCAACATCAAAGGAAAAGAAAAAATCGGTATTTGTGGAAGAACTGGTGCAGGGAAGTCTTCAATAATGACGGCATTGTATAGAACGGCGGATTTATCTCACGGAAGAATTGAAATAGATGGTGTTGATATTGGAAAACTTGGGCTAAATGAGTTGAGATCAAAACTTTCTATTATTCCACAAGATCCAGTATTATTCAGAGGAGACATTCGTAAGAACTTGGATCCATTTGGTGAAAGCTCTGAAGCCAAACTTTGGGATTCGTTGCGTCGGTCAGGGTTGATCGATGCTTCGAAAATTGAAGCAGTATCTAAACAAGATAAAAACGATCCAGCTTTGCATAAATTTCATTTAGATCAAACTGTAGAAGATGAAGGAGCTAACTTTTCATTAGGGGAAAGACAATTGATTGCGTTGGCAAGAGCATTAATAAGAGATTCGAGGATTTTGATCATGGATGAAGCCACCTCATCGGTTGACTATGAGACAGATGCTAAGATACAACATACTATTGCAACCGAATTCAACCAGTGTACAATTTTGTGTATTGCACACAGACTTAAGACCATTATCAACTATGATAAAATCTTGGTGCTCGATAAAGGTGAAATCAAAGAGTTTGACACCCCTTGGAATTTGTACAACACTAAGAATGGTATCTTTCAACACATGTGTGAAAAGTCCTTAATTGGAAGGGAAGATTTCCAAAAATAAGAATCCTTTTCCTCTATTTAATATAAAATCTAAGAATAAAATCTAAAGCTGCCCATTCCAGTGGTTTTTTAAGTCGTTGGCTCTGAAATTCATCTGCCAACCTGTAGTAGATTCAATCTTATTCAAGAGATTAACAACTATTTCATGCTCCTGATTGCTGCTTAGTAGTTGGCCAGCAATCCATAAGGGTTGTAATGCATTGTTCCAACACCCATGATGCTCATTGTGTAAACTGACGCTGACAATTTGTTTGGCATGCCATATAGGCGACTTTATGTGATTTGAATACACAATTCTATGCTTTCTAGGTTTGTTCTGCATCATCAAAATTATGGTCATATGGAACATTTGGTTGGCAGAGATGGCCGGTCCATTCAAATATAAAATTCCTGGAAAGGGGTCATCATTGAAAGTGAAAATAGGTAAAAATTCTGTTGGTCTCTTTTGATACCACTCGTCAACTTCCTGCCAGAGAAATAACCATTCTTCTTCGTAGTTATCTTTTGCGCCCGCAATGATATTCACGACTCTGGATGTCAAATAAACCATGTAATTGGCATACAGGTCAACTTTATTACCGATCTTTCCAAACAATTCCCTCAGGTCTCTGACATTGCAATGACTTGGAATCCAAAGTTCCGAAGGAATAATGGTGGGCAGTTCGTCGATAATTGCACAGCACACATCCAGTCTAGCCATACACCAAAACAATCCTCTTTCTAGTTCGTCACAGAAGCCGTGAATAGCATGGGCTTTGAAAAGAGATGCACATCCCTCCAAATGGTATCTCCACTTTTTGGGAGAAGAAGACATCATTTCAAATACGCATAAAATGACACAGCTGGAGATGCTAGAGATATCCAACGTCTTATTCACAGTGGGAATAAGATACTTCAAAGTATCTTGATACAATTTGATGGTTATTTTCGAATCATAAATTGGATTTGTCTGTTCAAGCTGCCTGGAAGATATGGCATAGATGGAATTAAGCAAAGCCTGGTTGTTTTTGCTCAATTCGGGGATTATTGATCCAAACTGCTTGGAATGATCAAACATATCTAGCCACGGTGCTATCTCGTACAAGTACCTTTTAAATAAAACTAGTCTTTCGTTATCACTAATCAAGATCTCACTATCGTTTGGGTTATCATGATCCAATTTGATATTTTGAAAGTAATTGTTTTCAGCTAAAATATCTTGTAGGTTTTTGGAGTTGCTTGAACTGGAGTTGGAGCTTGGATTCAAAAAGGTAGGCAAAGGGTTTTCTAAGATGTTGCTGAATTCCGAGTCCACGATGTCGTTATTCGTCTGAAGGTTGAGGTTGGTGAACATATAATCCCGGAATGTTCGGTGTAAATGACTGTATGTCAAAAATGGAGCCATTAAAGCATCTGGAGAGATGTCATTGTCGTCTTCAATAGCTCTTTTAATTGGAGGAACTGGCTGCACTAACACTTTTTCAGCGTTTTTCAAGATTCCTCTTAATGGGTCAGCATCCTGGTTGACGAGGTTTTGTAGGTTGGGGGTTGTTTTTGCACTAAAAGAGACTTCCGATTGTGGTTTGGGAGTATTATCATGTACATCGTTTCCAATATCATTGATCATTGCAGTGTTGATATCACTTACGCTGTTGATATCATGAATTCCGTTTCTATCAAGACTATGACTGTTGATACCGTGGTCTATAGATGCCAATGAGCCATTAAAATGATTAGATGTTTCCTGGCCTGCTTCAGCCTCGTTTATAGTTTCAAATCCATTGTGCACCAACCTTACATTCTGGGGCAGTTGATTTATGGGTTTATTCAACTGCTGAGGTGGTGTGACATCTTCTAAGGTTTCTAATAACGTGGAGGAGTACTTTTTCAAGTTAATTTCATCGTCACCATTATTTAGTTTTATAATTCTGAAAGAACTAGATGTCACTTTGTCTTTTCCCATGGGCCATCTACACTTGATATTCTTCTTCACACAAAGCCCACAATGTGGCTTTCCCTCGTCACATTTCTTGTGCTTCTCTCTGCAGCTTAGGCACCCTGTCTTCACGCGTCTTTTGGTGTGAACTACGGTCATAGACTTGTCATATAAGATGAAGGTGTGAGAATTGTGGAGAAATTTCGGAATAATAAGAAACTTTCCCGATAAAGTGATTTGTCAGAACTTACGTAAGAGAGGTTTGTCAGATGGGTTCAAAACTAATTTGACTTATTAAAAACTACAAATCTTGGAACTCTTGGCGTATAAGATCATCGGTGGTCCAATCTTGATGATATTTGTAAACCTTTTGTGCAATCACGGTGCTTTCAAATCCAAAGTACTTAAGCCAAAGGTCCAGGCAATGATTTTCCAAAAGATTTCATATTAATACCAGCAGTAGCATATCTCTCCCAGCCATTAACTGCGTAGGCTTCAATAATGATGGAAGGAATAGCTCTTGATTTTAAAAAAGACCGTTTGTACTCAAGTGGTTGGCTATCGAATATTCTTTGACATTGGAATGAAACCACATTTGCATTGATTTCTTTGCTCTTAAGAAGCTCCTGAGCTTCCACGGCAAATTACATCCCTGAGCCAGTAACTAGCAAGTTCAAAAGAGAATTGCACGTAAGTTCTTCCATAGAAGACCTGAGCGCCAAACTTAGACTCTAGGATACCTAGCCGTGTTCTGGCGGCAGTTCCCAAGGTTTCAATCTCAGGAATCTATCCCCAACTCATTTCAAATGTTTGGGGGTTTTCTTGTATTGCTAAATGATATATGCGGAGACGATATTTCTTGTGTAGTAGCTGTGAGTAAACCTCTAGCAAGTAAACGAAGTTTCAGCTTTTAACCTTAACAATTGGTTCCCTTGTAAAACCACAGAGATTATTTAGCTTATGTAATGACTTGTGTAATCTCGGTTTTATTGTAGCTTCGGATCTTCAATTTTATCTCTTTGGTTCGTGATTTCGTTTTCGTTTAACATCTCGTAGTATCTCAGATCTGAATCTAGTTGTACATCTCCAAGTATACCATTTTGCTTATTTTTGGATCACGTGATCTAATTCCATATTGCACTGTTGGTTAGATGCCCTGTTTTCAAGCAACGTCGAAAATCATTGCATTTCTAAACTTTAAGTACTTGCTAATATTAAGCTGATATTATGTTTTTAAACACTTCTCCAATATCAGCGAAACTAGGATTAATATGTTTTCAATATATTCAGATATTTTCAAATGCAAGTGATATCTCCGATAGTAATGATTATGTAATCATTGTTCACTTGAAATGACTTGGATAACTAAAACACCATTTGCACAAGTCAATTCCTACTGTACTGGATTTCAACCAGCTTACTAATAGCGCATATGATTCAACACGAACAGGGCTTCGCTTGCCAATTGAACTCAATCGACCCAATGATAACCCGATACTCATTGTCATGGCGGAGTCGACTAAAGCCAACAGTATCAAGTTGCCTATTTCAATAAGTCGTCTCCTAGTTCCCCATTTTTACGCAAAGTGAGTCGGGATTCGTTTAACGAGTTTATCAAGATCGAAATCTCACTACTACCCTGAGAGACATTTGTGACATACGTCATAAAAGAAGATTTGGTAACTAGGGTTGAAACAAGATTGTGGTTGTTAGGGGTACTGGTAATGGGTCACCTTCTGCATTTTGACATAATCAGTAATTCGACGTAATTTGACCGATAACGTACTATTAAAGTCTGTCAACTTAGATTTTTTATACTTGTATCTTTGAAAGATGGCGGATTAAACGGTTCATCGGCAGTTCTACTCCTCTGTAGTTACAAATATGTCTCAGGTTGTGGTGGTGTAGAACTCCTAACGTTAAACGGCTTAGATTTCCGAATTTGGATATAGTATATCTTCCTTTTTCAGCAACTCAAACCTATCCATACATACCACGAAAATTTATGAAGAACTGTGCTAGACAGCCAGCTATGAGCTAGTGGTATAGTAAAGCGGCTTGGATTATCAATAAGTCAAGCTTGATATAAGTCCGTGTGATAGAACGTCCAATCGGAATCCACCGACAAAACAACTGGGTTTATCAAATGTCGCATTCTTATCTACGACACTGCCATTCAACCCTACCTACAATGCCGTTCACACCATTTTACATATATAATTGTATTTACGCCGTAGTTTCACAGGTCCACAAGCTTCTGCACTACGATTCTTACTATTAGCAAATCTTGTTACACAAATCCCGTTTGAGTATACTTCAGCGGTGATTAGCAGAAAATACTTCATTTGTATCATAACCAGAAAAAGAAAAGTTTTTTCTTTTGCATCAAAAAAAATTTCCAGCTTGCTTTATATTGATAGTCCAAAGAGGTGACTTTGTATCCTACAGTCCTACTAGATTGTACCCGGTGCCGCTAGACAAGATTAGTTTATAATGAATACCATTTCCAGCAAGCTTTCCAGAGGTACGGTGCAGTTATTCTCAGATGAGGAAGACTACAAAACCGTCACCAACGACACCAACCATCCCAACTTCATTCCAGGTACTTTCAACATCTATGAAAATTCAGCTACCACAGATCACAACCAAAAGAAGGATGCCAAGGGGGTTATTTTGGTTCCACAGCCAACAGACTCGGTAAACGATCCATTAAACTACACCTTCTGGAGAAAGCTCTTGAACATGATTCTCCTTTGCTATATAACTGCGTTTACTGCTGCCACTTCCAATGATTTCGGTGCTACCCAGGATCTGCTTAATGCTGATTACGGTATTACCTACGCTTTGATGAATACTTCTTCTGGTATTTTGTTCGTAGCAATTGGTTTCAACACCTTTATCATGGCTCCATTGTCTACATTATATGGAAGGAAACTTCAATACTTCATCTGTATTCTTCTTGGATTGGTAGGAGCTATCTGGATGGCTCGCATTAGAAATAGCAGCGATGCTTTGTGGAATCAGCTTTTTGTGGGTGCCAGTGAAAGTTGTGCCGAAGCTGCAGTTCAACAGAGTTTGACAGATATTTATTTCCAACATCAGTTGGGTAGTGTTTTAACCTATTACATTTTGGCCACTTCTATTGGTACCTACTTGGGTCCATTGATTGCAGGTTATATTTCGGGTAATGTTGGTTATGAATGGGTTGGTTGGAGTGCTGTCATCGTTTCCTTCGTAACCATTTTGTTTATTTTGTTCTTCATGGACAACACTCAATTTGACAGAAGAAAATACGTCAAATCATCCACTCCTGAAGCTCTTGCTCTAATCGAAGAACAAGAACAAGAACATAAAAAGGATACTTCTTCAGCGGAAAACGTAAACATCACTTTGACCTATCAGGGTTCGGTAATTTCTGATAACGGTGCAAGTGAAAAGAAGAACTCCTGGTGGACAGATAAAAAGTTGATTAGATTGGCTTCACATACAATTGGAACTGGTTTCAAGCAGTACTTCAAGATCTTCTTCATGTCTTTTAGAGTGTTTGCTTTCCCAGCAGTTATTTATTCCGGTTTTGTATGGGGTTTGCAATCTGCTTTATTGACTTTCTACATTACCGTGGAAGATGACCAATACAACGAAGCTCCATATAATTACAGTGATGCAGGTGTTGCTATTATGAATGTCCCTTGTTTGATTGGGGCTATTATCGGTTGTGTTTACGCTGGTGTGGTTTCTGATTGGTTCAACTTGTGGTTGGCCAGAAGAAACAATGGTGTTCAAGAGGCAGAAAATAGATTGTACTTTTTGTTCTTATCGGGTGTAATTGGTCCTGTTGGGCTTGTACTTTTTGCTGTTGGTACTGATCAGGTGTGGCCATGGTTTCCTACGTACTTGGGTTTGGTTTTCATTGGTTTTGCTTACGGTGCCTCTGGTGATGTTGCTCTCGGTTACTTGATGGATGCTTACCCAGAAATGGTTATCGAGATGATGTGTGGTGTTGCTGTCGTGAACAACTTGATCGGTATGACTTTTACTTTTGCTTGCTCCCCGTGGTTGGCTGCTATGGGAAATACCAACACCTTTAGTATTTTGGCTGCTATTGAATTTGTGGTCTCGTTCTTTGCTATCTTTTTCATCAAATATGGTAAGACCATTAGAAAGAGGACTACCAAGTGGTACATGAATTATTTGAAATTGAGAGATTGTATTTAAGTGTATAATAATTGACATTAATAATAGCTTCTTGCTGAGTTTGTGTTCTCCGCAGATTTTGCTGGTATCTTGTATCATTGAAATGGCATTCTTCCCTTATTATAGCTGCATCCACAATTTATATCACACTTCAGCCAATTATTCTTTCGTGGATTCTAAAAACAGATTTGTTCTCATTCACTTTGAAGTTTCATGTGTGTTTCACATTTGATGTCTCAGATGTGAGCCGCACCAAATCCACCACTACAGCACTACTATAAAGTCGATACTTTTCCTTGTATGTGCAGCAAATGCTGACATTTACAATATCTGAACCTGTAAAATTAAACAAATCAACGGTTACATGGCTAATTTTTCCTGAAAAGACCGGAGATATCATATTCAGGCGTCCTCCTAGCACCAACCATACAGTAAACCATTTGGCACCAGAAATGGTTGCAAGATTTTGCAATCGTTATCAGAAAAGGTTAATCCCAGAAAATAACTGCAAGTGTAAAGGCATACATGTTGTAAGCCGGACATTTTCTGATGAAATAGAGGCTCATCTATGTAAAGAAATCTTATTAAGCAACATGGCCAATAGCTTTTGCAAAGTTGTCCCTGTCGGAATTGAAATCCTGGGCAAAGATCAGGACCTCTATAAATGGTGTCACCATTCTAGCTTGCTTAGTTATTTGAACAATAGCATGGGACCTCTGGTGAGCAAGACTACACACTACGGCATGCATCCTTACATTTATGGATATTGGCTAGCTGGAGGATCCAAGACTGTACGAACGAGCTTTTCAGCCGTCACTAAGCTGCTTTCTGCATACTTCAACAAGATAAATAATGATGTAACATATTCCGAAAGGTTTTTCTTGTTCAAAGTGGAGCATATATTCAATGACCTTTCCAATTTTTACACCCTATATGTGGGTACAAGCAATTATGATTACTTCGCTAACCAGTTTCTGGTCTTAGACTGCTTGTATCTGAGAAAAGGTTACACCAAAACAGATATGGAAGATCTAAACTACACTGAAACAGAGTACTTCTTATTGCTTTTAGGACTTATGGATGGAGTCACCGGTGGAAATTATAAGATGCTGAGTTTTGTGTTTGATGAGGCCACTCCACTTCATGTAGTTTTACTCTTCACCGACACAGCGAAGTTGTGCAGCGTTGGTTTCCATATAAAGGAGAAGACGGTGATGTTTGATATTCCATTTTACAAGTACATTAGCAACATTTTGACTTAGACTTCAATACTGAATGCATGCAAGAGAATTTAAATCTGGGTTGCGTTTATTTCTGCTCAGTGAATCACCACCATTTATTGGTTATAAAACTTGTAGTTTATTTGATAAGAACGACTTTGTTCAAACTGAAATCATAACACCATCTCTCAATTTCATAGTGGCATTTGCCAGAATCCTGGGAGGGTATTCTGTTTCAAACGACTTAAGATTTGGAAATAATTGGCAGAATCTTAAGATTATGTACGACGCCTCAGTGATAGCAAATTGTTGACCCAAGCAGATTCTTGGACCCGATAAAAATGGCATAAATCCTCCTGGGTTCTTAATACTAGCCCATCTGTCGGGATTGAATTCGTCTGCATCCTTTCCATAGAACTTTTCAGATCTTTGCAACGAATAGAAAGATATGAACACCACTTGTCCCTTTTTGATAAACACTTTCTCTTCTCCGTTTGCTCCTCCTCCTCTTGGTAGAGTGGTATTTCTTCTGGCACATCTGAAATTCTGGGGGACTGAAGGGTATAATCTCAATCCTTCGTTAATAACGTATCTAAGATAGTTACATTTCTTCATGGAATCGATTGAGATGGTATCAAAATCAACATTGTTGCCTTCTCCAAAATGAATATATACCTCCTGTTTCAATTTTTCATATATATGTGGATTTCTAGCCAATTCCAATACCAATGCTGATAACAAACCAGAAGTGGTGTTTCTCCCTGCAAGCATGATATTCAACAAATGGTCATGTAAAACCTTTGGATCTCTGGTGGCATTCATTATCTCGTACAAAAATATGTAGCCATTATTTTGCTGAAGTTTGTGTTCGATTTCTTTTTCTGACATCTCCAAGGCCTTCTGAACAAAAGAATGAGTATACGTATGAATCACGTCAAGACATTCTCTGAAATCTTTTGGGTTATATATCCAGTAAAAACTCTGCAACAAACCTCTGATAAGAATATAGTTTTGAACCTTATTAAATGCAGCTTCGAAGGTATATTTACCCATTTTATAATCCTGCTTCGTCAAAGAACCAACACTTTCTCCAAATAAGAAGTCGGTTGAAGCATCCAAAGTCAACTTTAACATTAACTCCTGAACATCGAACTTTTCACCATTGAATTCCTTTATTCGGTTTGCAAAATTTTGCACATGGAGTTCTAGGTTATGCAAGTCGCTGATTTGTTCTCTAGTGAACTGTGGTCTTAAGACTTGCTTAGCAACTTTCCATTTAGGACCTTCGGTAGCAAAGATTCCGTCTCCCAACAATGGCCTGAAAGCTTGGTAACGGTAACCAATTGAAAAGTCTTCATATTGATGGTTTACAATCGCTTTGATGTTCTCTATGTTGCATGTATAGATCAACTCTCTTCCGAACAATGTTTGCCTCAAGGTTTCCGTATTATAGTCCAAGAACAACTTCTTTTGCATCTGTAAATCGATGCCTTCCTTACGGTAATGGAGTAACTGCTTTGCAGTGAAAAGACCAAAATAGTCCTGCTCAATTTTGATGATTTCGGAGCAGTTCCATTTCTTAGCAAGATTTAAGTAGAAAATGTGATGTAAAATCAAGATAGCAGCAGCAATCAAGGAGTAAACAAATAACTTCTCTTGGTCAAGGTACAGCACGAAATCAATGAACAGCATGGTTTTGATGGAGAAGTATTGATATTTTGAGTAGATGAATTATTCAAACTGATTCCATCAATAACTGCTGGTATCAGAAAGTAACTTTAAATTACGGCAAGGAGTTGGTCAATAAATGTCAATCCGGTAAATGTTACCACTTTATAAAAAAGCTGGGAGAGTTAAAATTCGATTTGCAAATCCAATTTATAACTATGTCAGCTATCAACCAAAATCCCTAGTATAAAAAAGAAGCAAGAATAAGAAGGTGTCGTAAGCTGCAACTTCTATACAAGCAAGTTTAACCCTAATCCATTAAGCCATCTAATGTAATAGCCTGACAACAGACGAAAAAGTTGACGTGGTTCGCCTTTTGATATATTTGTATACATGACCAAAAGAAAATAATCCACTGGGCAAGTAAGCCCGTCATCTCATAATTATCAACATGGAGAAGTTAGAATGTTACAATTGAACAATCAGTTATTTCGTAGGCGTATACAGGATAGGTGCATAACCAGAAAATTAGACTAATAAGGCATCAGCGATGTTCAAGCGAAAGCCTGGAATCGTTCAGCACAATCCGATCCAGTTGAGGTAGTTAATTGTGGCTGAGTCATGAACGCTTCATATGCAATGTAAGATACATTAGTACTTCAAAGTAGGCGTTACTTCGTTCAAAACGACTCCTTTGGTCTTTTCCGACTCTTAACGGCGCTATTGTTCTTATGGATTACGGTGCTAGCTAATCCGGAATTTCCATTCTTCCGTTTCAAAAGCTCTTGGTAACTGATTGCATCAACCGGTTATTCTTGATAGTCAAATTTCCCAAAGTGGATGAGTTGTTCAAAAAGGAGTTTCACCTTGCAGGAACTGTTTGTGTCCGGATTTGCCGTTCCATCTTCTCTCGTAAATAGTTCTGACAATAATTGAGTTATGGCAGGGGGTTTTTCAACCTCAAATGCTAAACAAATTGTAAATCAGAAGATACTCTGTTGATTCCTAACACAAAAGATAGCTTGCGGAAAAATCGCGGTATGATGTCAACAATTGCAAACTCATTTATTTCACATACTGACCATTTACCGGCAGATGTAATAAGGTCGCTTTGGATTCTACAGCATTTGAATTTGTCCATAGACAAACATCAAGCAGCTTTGGCTGGGTTTGAATTGGCTTTTAATGAAGGAAATATACCCTTGAATGAGTATCGCGACTTGTATTTGAAGAAGGTAGCCTCACTACGAAATTTAGTCGAAGAGTCCATTGAGGAGTCTAGAGCTCTTAATAACCAGCTTATTATACATGATATGTCTTTGGATGATGAAATTGACAAGTTAAATCAAATGAAGTTCAAAAATGATAGAGATACACAAGAGTACAAAACCTTGCGAGAAAAGCTTAAGGTACACTATCAAGAAAACCCTCTAACATCTCAAAGAGAAGCTTTGAAGGAACAGGAATTGAACATTAATAGTGATGCGCCACTTAATGGAAAGTTTGTATCTAAAACTTCAAAGTTAAACAAATTACAGGCGAGGGTAACTGTTAAAAAGTCTACACCAACGGTTCTCCGTCAAAGACAAACTAGAATAATTTCCCCAAGAGAACCGGAAGTACGGAGGAAACCTGGTAGACCAAGGAAAGCTGATAAAGCATTGAGAGCACAAAGGATTGAAAAAATACCGAAAATGAAATCAGTAAGTGCTGCTCCAGACCAGAAAATAGAGACTCACGTTCAGGAACCCATTCAAGAAGAAAAGTACTGCTTCTGTAAACAAGGTTCGTTTGGTGATATGATAGGTTGTGATAATGAAAGCTCGTGCCCTAATGGAGAGTGGTTTCACTATAAATGTGTGGGGTTGACCAAAGTGGAGGCATTGAAATATACCTCTGGAAATCAAAAATGGTTTTGTAGCCAAGCTTGTCGTGAAAAAGAAGAAACCAAGCTCAAGAAAAAGAAAAAGAGAAGGTGGTAAGATTTATAATATTTATGACGTAACGATATAATATACATTAGATAGCCAACAACTCCAACATACCCTTTAATTCATTGGCCTCCTTTGATTTCTTTATTTCAGTTTCAATTCTCTTTTGCAAGCTGTTGAAAAGCTCAAGCAAGTCGCTGTTATTCAAGATCAAGTCGTTGTATAACTCAAACACAATAGACAAGTAATCAGCTATCAAGTTGAAAGATCTTATATCTTCAATATTTTTCGTGAACCACGACAAGATTGTTACCAAAGAGATTTCATCTCTATTTTCCAACGAGCCTCTGATCTTTCCTCTTTTCTTCAATTCATTCAATATTATCACGGTTTGTTCTTTGGAAACACCGTTCATGAATCCACTATCCAAGGCTTCAGACCATTTGAAAGCATTTATTAACCTTTCAAAGTTCTTGGTAGTCTTTGATTGTTGGTTGTTGGTTGGCTGACTGGAATTAATCACAATATGCTCCTCTTCTCCCTGATAATCCATTCCTTTCAACATTCTGCTGTATGCGTTGGTTTTAATTTGCTTAACACCTTGCTTTACTCTTGCTTCGGTTTTTCTGGTTCTGATAGATATTAAACCAGTAGCCAAACCGGTGACAAAATGCTTGTGGTCATTCTCTATTGGTGATACAGCACAACTCAATACACCTCCGCTACCAAACTTCCAGCCAAATTTGACGTTCCAAGAATTGCTGCTACTATCAAAGATCTTGACATGGCCATCCAATGACCCAACCAACAATCCTCTATCACCAGTGTTGTGTAAAGTCATTGCAGTCTTGGTGAAATTGCTTAACTCGTTGATTTGGTTATTCATAGTCAAGTCCCAGATCTTAACTTGAGGACCACCAGCAGTTATCAATGTAGTTGAGCTGAAACCCAAAACGTCCTCAATAGGAGCTCCGTGGTTGAAGGATGCCACCATATCTTTAGATCTTGTATCGAAGATTCTAACTATACCATCGTATGAACCTGTGCTTATTAAGTTTGGGTTGTTGGGGATGAAAGTTCCGGATCTGATATAATCTTGGTGAATGGAATCATCAAACTCCAAAATAGGACCAGTTGTGGTTTGTGAAATATCATACAATCTTAATTTTCTATCATCTGATCCTGTAATCAATTGGTTTCCCACACTAGGATGGAATTTGGCCAAGTGTGTTGGATAACTGGATGGACTTAAACTTACTAACAAGTTTCTTGGTTGATAACTATCGTAGATTGAAACTAAACCAGTCTTGTCACTGGCTACTAATAACTTACCATCGTATCTGAACTGACCTGATAATACTGTGTCTTTGAATCTGGAGAATGTTTTGATCACCTGTCTGGTTTTACTGGAAAAGATTTGGATTCTAGTTGATGAGGCTACTGCAAAATCATATGGTGATTGTGGATTAAAGTGTATGCTTGTGACAGGATGGTTTTCTTTGATGAGTTGTGGACTAACGTATCCCCTCCAGTATCTTTGCTCTGGAGTCGTTTGTGCTGGCAAGGTAGCATTCCTTACAGGAGCTATCCTTGGTTTGTTAGAAGACATTTAGTTAAGATGAGAATGAGCTTGAAAATTTTTGTGAGAAGAGCATCCCCGGTCACGTGTTTGGTGATATGAAATTTAGAATGAATTTAGTATCTGTATAGCCAAGAGATATACTTGGATCACTAGCAGCTCAAGGGAGTTATTCAATGAAAATTGGATTTTTTTATTGTTATTAATTTTTTACAAAGTTTCTATCTTAATTCAAGATTGTGAATTCTACAAAAGCTCTGAAAAATATTTTAAATAAACCTCTTAAAAATATTTAAGTTACTTGCAATTAAATCAAGCAAGCCGTGATAATTTCTGCACAAATAACCGTTATTCAGGTACTTTTAAGGTTTAAAGATATTTCGAATTTTCTTTGAAATCAAGACAGACATCACTCAAGTGACACCTTGAACAGATATACTTGTTCAGCAAAATTAATATACGATGGGCTATATAGAATTGTAATATGAGGTTCATATTGTAAAATTACACAAAACCAGTTTGTAACCTAGAACACAAGTTGTATTTGCAGCACCTCAAAATTTGCAGCCATAACAATGTCAGTTGTTTCAACACCAATCCAATTCGTGGACACCGCTGATTTACTAGTGGAACAAATCCAGACCCAAAAGAACCAGAACCACGTAACTACTTTACCTTTAACTGAAATGGACATCCAGCCTTACTTGCAAAGTGTTGACTATAAACTCAAAAGTCATGCCGAGGAACCGGAGGAAAAAGATAAAGAGGTGAAATCCACTGATTTCAGAGTTAGTACTGGCTTATTCCTCGATGTTGACAAGAACCCCGAGGAGGATGATTGTGATGAAGAGCCAAGAAAGAAAAAATTCTGGTTCCTTCCGTTCAGTATTGAAGAATATGATGACAATAACGATCCCAAGGTTCAAGTCATGACGGTTGATTCCAACTTAGTACTTTCGAAGGCCAGCAAGGATAGCGGGGGCTTATTCAGCTACAAGCTGGTGGACGACGATGGATTAAAAGGTTCGCTACAGGAGCAAGAACCAAACCATGAGGACCAAATTGAAGTTTCAAACAACACCTACGTTTTCAGCCAGTTCAACGAGGAGGACTACGAGAGCAAGAGTAGCAAAACTGCTATTGTTACATGTTTATTAATTACCAGTTTAATTGCACAGTTTCTCTAGAAATAAAGTCCCACTAGACTTTTCAAATATAGCTTTAAAATCTATTCCTGCAAAGCCCGCAATCTCTCTCTCATCTCATCCAAAGCTTCATGATCTTCATCTATTTCCACCTCTTGTGGAGGTTCTGGTGCCAGCAAGTTATCATTAGGAACCTCATGGTCAATTTTGTTGAATTCCTTTGCAGTCAAGTCTTCAATGATCTTATTGATCTCCTCTTGGCTTTCGTCTTCTAATTCTTCGTCCATATCCAAATCTATCATATCATCCATCATCTCATTGATAATACCAGCCTTCATCAACTCTTTCTGCAACTCTTGCATTGTTCCCAGAAGCACACCCAAATGGACCAAAGAATTTACTTCTTTCATAACCAAAGTAGAAGACTTCAAAGACGTGGTCAACTTGTTCATAGACCATTGTTCATTTATAGACATGTTGATAGAGTCTATTCTGGTCTTGGACAAATGCAACTTATTGTACTGCTTTTTTATATTTTGCAACTCTCTAGCATATATTCTAGCACTCTTCATATCCTTATCCTTGACAGACTTTCTAATCAAAAGTTCCGTTTTCTTCTTTAATGGTTGCAACTGGTTCATAGACCGATCTAGTTCTCTTTTGTTCTTCCTCAATAACAGATTAATTTTTCTCATCTAAAAATGTTAGTATTGTGACCCAAGTTTCGAAGTTTGACTATTACTACATCACAACCTCAGCTAATTATCTCATTGCTCAATATATCATACCTGTTCCTTGGGATCCGGCCCCCAGATTGCTTTCTTGATGTAGTCCATACTTTGCTACTCCTTGGTGCGAAAAATTGATCATTGATATATCCTGACTATGGACTTTGAAACTTTTTTATTGATTGTGCTTGGGTTCTTCTTCCCTCCATTACCAATTGCGTTATTGGATAAGACTATTTGTACCAAAGAGTTCCTTGTATCGATGATTTTGACGGTTTTAGGTCACTTGCCTGGTCTTTTGTTTAGTGTGTATTATATCTTGATAGAGTTTCCCAGAAAGAGCTCTAGAGAAGGATATCGTAACATTGATGAGGAATCAAACATTCAGAACACAGTTTCGACTCCTCAACAAGAGCAACAGCCTACTCAAACTCCTTATACCGATGAACCAGCTCCAGGTTCATCAGATGCTCCGCCCCCAAATTATCATGAAGTTGTTCCTAAAGATGAACAGTTGAAACAGCATCAGATTGACTCTAAAGGTGCTGGGGATAACAAGATCCAACACTAAAGTATGTTCTTAAAGTACAGGAAAAGGTAGGTAGATTATATATTTGTTTATGAAGGAATAAAATAGGTAAAAGTTTTGAAGGTAGTAATTATCGACTCAACACAACCATACTCTTTGCCGCAAACCCTTCAAGATGGAATATAGACTTAGCACCTAAACTCAACCTTTCATCAAAGGTACTTCCAATTTCCACCAAACTATCAACCTTCTCATTGCTACATTTGCTTATCAAGTCAAACAACAAGGTCTTCAAAATGATTCTGGGAGGTATGCAATGAGCCAATAACTCGTAGAAAATAACTCTTATCTTGCTCAAGTTTGAGACAGACTGGTTTGTAAGCATTAACTTGGAAATACTCTTAATGATGTTTTCCCAGTCTAGTTCGATGAGCGAGTTGGTTGGATTCAACTGAATAGTTTCGTTCTGCATCAGAATTGTTTCGAAACACAACAAACTCTTTCTCAAGTTGTGGTCCGACTTCTCTCCAATCTGCTTGAAAAATTCAAACTTTTCAATATTGTCAGAGGAACTGAAGTTCAAGCCCTCTTTAATGCTGACGTCGTTCAATATGGTAGCGATTTCCCCTGGATTAGGAGCTGGGATTCTCACCAATAAGGTTCTGGATTTGATAGGTGGTATTATGTTAGACGTGGTATTGGATATCATAATCAATCTTATATTGGAGGAGTATTTTTCCATGGTTCTTCTCAATGCAGCCTGGGCATCACGCGTCAAAGAGTCTGCCTCGTTGATAATAACCACCTTGAACCTATGTTTGATGCCAGTTTTGTTTGCCACATTAGTTCCAGAGAAATCAACTTGTTCGGTACTGGCGATATCCTTCAACAAGTCTTGAATCACCACTCTGTCATTATTGCCCATATCACTGGGGGTGATTTCCAAATGAAACGGAGAGCTTAACACGTTGAACTCCAATTTTCTGTTGGATGTGGTGGTAAAGGTTTTCACATCGATTTTTAATTTTTCAACCTGGCTTCCAAAGAGCTCATGTAAAGTAGCATACACTCTAGTTTTTTTCCCACTTCCACTGGGTCCGTACACCAAAAGATGAGGGAAGTCTCCAGTTGAAGACAATGCCTTTAGGTTCTTTGTGATGGACTCATGGTACAGCAATTTATCCAAGGTCTTTGGTCTATACTTGTCTACCCACAAACTCATACGCGTATTTTGAAAATAATGAGAAGATTAAAGATGATTTTTCAACAAGTGGTGCTGCTGAATTCGTGGTGAGGATTAGTGGGACGAAGAATAATTAGCACAGAATAATAGTCAATTATTAGCAAGGAACTCTTAATCAGTAGTTACTAATACTCAATCAGTAGTAAAATGCTTAATCAGTATTAAAATACTTAATCAGTAGTAAAATACTCAATCAGTATTAAAATACTTAATTAGTATTAAAATACTTAATTAGTAGGAATGATGCATAGTTAATACAGAACACTCACACCAAGGAATACTCAGTACCACAGACCAGCACTTAAATGCCAACTACCAGCAATATTCTACTAAACGAGATCATAGTAAAGCCCAAAACTCTTTATTATCTACAAGTCCTATATCAGTTTTCTTTCAGGTCGTCTCTGGTACTGACACCCGTTCATAAATTAAACACCTTTCTTGCTATTATCAGTACCAACCCTAATTTTTTGGCTGGGTTCTAATGAAGTGATTAGCACATTCGTATCCAGTAGGATTGTTCTGCAAATATTTCTGATGGTAGTCCTCAGCGTCATACCACAACTTGATAGGCTCAATCAATGTAACAATCTTGTGGTTGGGATAGTATTCCTTCTGTATTCTTTCTTGAACTGCTTTTGCAATCTTGAAATCCTCCTCAGAATGTGGCATTATCACTGATCTGTACTGGGTTCCAACATCAGCACCTTGACTGTTCATAGTAGTTGGATCGTGCATTCTGAAAAAAATATCCAAGATTTCATCAACCTTCAATTGTGCCGGTTCATACGAAATCTGAATTGCTTCTGCAAATTGAGTGCTACCAGAGCAAACTTCTCGGTAATTAACTGCTCCTATTGTAGGAATACCATTGGCGTATCCAACTTTGATATCAACCAACCCTTTATCAGCGAATTGCTTCCTGAAAACTTTCTCTACACCCCAGAAACACCCAGCAGCTAAGGTAATTAACTTGGAGGTGGAGGTAGACGTTAATGTTGGTGAAACTATTGAAACCATCTTGACTCAAAACAAACAAGTTGCTGCATTTAAATACTGATTTGTAATTGATAGGACTTTCGCAATATCACGTGATATACTTTTGGCTGCAAATTTATTTATTACTGCTAGGGTACTATAATTATGCTTTTGCCTACTAGATGTACTTTATGGAGGGTTAGACGGTCATTTTCTTGATTTCATTTTGCAGCAGTAACCAAGTTTAGACTTTTTCCATTGCTTATAGTTTATAATCAGTCATTCATATATTACACCTATTTTCTTTTGAACCCAAATATTGATTTCCGTTTTTCCTTTTCTGGTTCCAGTTTATTAGACCCAACACTAGACTTTCTTTCATTGGTATCAAGTTTCAGTTCTCTTCTCTTCAATCCGCCAACCCAACTCTTTTTCTCTTTTGTCTCTTCCTTCACTATTGGACTGGAAGCGTTGGAGTTCAGGTTCGAGGAAGCATTTACAGGAATACTTATCTGAGGAACTGACAGTCTATGACTGCTTGGTCCTAAGTCACTTCCTGTGCTATTGGTTGGATTGTGGTAGACATGGGCTTGTGATATTGGCTGCGACATCGAGGCCATGGATGTAGGCGGAATCGATGGGTTTCCGGAGATGTTCGACATTGATGACATAGAAGGGGTATTTGAGGAGTCAAGCTTAAAGTTCTTCTTGAAAATATTAGATGACTTCTTGGATGGAATCGGAGTGTTCAAATCCACATCGGAATTGTCAATTGATTGGTTGTCGTCAGTTACAGTGGAATTCAAGTTTGATTGGGGCGGTGATATTGGCTGCTGATGACTGACCGAGCCTTGTTTGATTGACACAATCGAGCCTTTGGAGATCTCGTTGGACACTGCTAATGACGTGGTATTTGAGTTTGCATGACTGTGTATGTAGTATTCGCCACCATCAAAAAGGTCATTTACACTGAAACCAAAATCCAACTTGGTTTCTTCATCTTCTTCCAAGTAGTCACATTTCTGATAGAACAAAATATATGCACTGGCCAATCCCGGACCGTTTCCAAAAAATTTCATTACAAAAGATTCGTCTACCATTTCAACCGTTTCATCATCAAACAATAACCAGTTGTTGGACTTAATCTTACACAATGAGATGTAATGACCATGCATTGGACCACCGCCTATATGCACCACTAAAGAATACAACTCGTATAGTTGAAAGTCATTCATTCCATCACTTGTGCCCTTATTCTTTTCTGAAGATGTTGTGTTGAATAGCCTCAATTTCAATGGATATGATAAAGAATCAAATAGCTTGATCATTTTATCTAATTTATCGTCATACTTGAATCTCTTTAAGTTGATGACCAAAACCTCAGGCAAATATTTAATTTTGATGGTTTTGATTGCCTCCTGCAAAGAAGAACACGAATTACAGTAAAACTTATTCTGATGGGTCAATATCTCCAGCTTGGAGAAGTTATTCAAGGAGTGAGTTAAGGAATTGGCGTTGTTATTTGGAGGAATATCAATGGACAAATCTAAAAATGTCTCTTCTTTGGATGTAATAGTCTCACAGCTCAAACACTTTGTTTCGTTCGTAATAATACCCTGGAACAACTTGTTACACCAGTTGTTTTCAAAGTCATTTTCCTTATTTAAACACTCAATGATTTCATTGATCAAGTAGTTGCAGAATTCATGAGCATCATGGTGCATATTGTTTTGTCTGAACAAGTAGTTCTTTTCTTTTAATTTGGAAATGAAAAAGTTAGGAGATACCACCCCAATGTTAGACTTATTCTCTACCATGCACTCAAACATATCTTTCAATGCGTACAACAAAGCCGAGTCCTCATTTTGCTCACTAGGTAATTGCAATGAATGATCCAAGTTTATAATTGGTCCGTTGATCAAAGCCAGCCTCTTTCTCTGGTCACTGGTAGGACTCTGGTTAAATGGATTAATAGGGTTCTGCAAGGAGGTTTCGGGGAAGGGAATTCCTATGATAATGTAGCTTGACTGCGAGGATATAATTCCATCGTTTTTGAGCTCTAAAGACTGGCTAGTCTCGTTGTTTAACAACATAGAGGAGCTCTGACTGTAGTCATTTTTACTGGATAACGATTCCTTATTCTGAGATGGTCTGGTGATCATTACCACCGTGTTTTTGAAATCTTCGTCATCATTGATCAAAATCTTCTGTTGATTGGATAAGAACTCACAATCTTTCAACTGAAAAATAAAGTTCTGCTTGTTAGGAATGTCATTATCCTGAAAATTGGAGGTGGATCCTACATTGGAAGAATTGGAATTGAACTTTAATCCGAAAATCGACCCTTTCCTAGAAGCTTTGTTCTTTTCATCCATCATCTGCTTTTGTTCTTTAAGTCTTTTTTGCACAAGCATTTCATATTTGTTGGTAAAGTTGTGTACCTTAATTCCATGCAAGTTAACTTTTCTTTCATGTTCGGTCATATGATGTCCTAGTAATTGCACTCTAAATTTATCTGTGTAGTACAAACATTGGAGGATGGAATTGCAGTAGCAGGTATTTCCGAAGTTTTCCATTCCAAAAATTTTGTTCGAACCATCTCCAAAAGGCAAACGCGACACAACGCCTTCAATTTCTGACTTTGTCATGGTTCTGTTTGTTGCTATACCACCAATATCAGTTGGAATCTACAGTTGTCAAGCAAAATAGCGATTTCAGTTCCCCTATCGCCCCCAACAATTACCAAATGGGGATTTCGCACTCTACACACGTGAATCAACACGTGAATTTGCACACGACCATTCACCTGCCTCAGATTAAGAAAAGTTATATCAGGCTTATGAAGAGATCTTTGATACTGAAACAGTTGGTTATTTGGGCACTTAAAAATCACATTTAAGAAGCAGAAACTCAACTTCGTAGTATACTCCAAATAACCATGCGGCCAACAGGCAATAAAAAATTCTCTTGCTTGACACCGAAGTTTATAGAAAGCAAGTTGAATTTACCACTGAAAATGCACCTTGAAAACAAACCTAACCCGGAGCCGACTTAAATGATCACCTCCTAAGGTCACCTTCTAGTCATATGATAATGAAAACCAGTTGGCACAGTTATGAAAAAAATCATAGGTTTTACCAATTTTCCGAAGGTTGAGTGAAAGCAAAAATAGTTATTGGAATCCTAAGGCAGAAGCATCACAAGTGCTACAGATCAAAAGAGTAGCAAGCGGAGAAAGAATTATGATACGTGGATCTATTCAGATGATTGTGAGTTGACTTTTGCGGAGTCACAGTTAGGGGTTCCAATTGTTCAAGTTGCCTTTCAGCAAGAGCATGCAAGATTACATAAAGTTCAACACGGTTGTTGGAAGACCGTGTCAACTTTCACAGCAAACTGTAAGAAAGAGGGAAGATACAATGCACCACATAAAAAGGAAGTAATCGAAATAGTCATGAATGCTTTGTTGCCTTCCAAGCAATTAATTATCTCTTTTTGAGATAAGGAGATAGGCAATGTTCTTTCTAATAATAGCATGTTGTGGGAGGCGTAACGTAAGATGGTGCAGAACACTACTAAGCTACTCTAGTTTGGTGAAAGGATAAGACAGATACCCAGGAATGACTCATGGACTATTGAAAATAGCAAAGCAATCTATTTTATGTTTGCCTTGTTCGATGTTATTGTGGCCTTTCTAGAGCCCCTAAACAAAAATTCGACTTCTCAAAAATGTCTTGTACTTTCTTTTTCTGGTCCGTAAATTTGGTGCCTGATACCATCACCAAGATCTTTGTCGCCTTCTTCCAGATAGTAGAGGGTCACAATCTAGGTTTTGTTTATTGGTTGTGTGATGTTATTAGTTGATTGTGTGACGTGTGGCTACTGGGTTTGAGGTACAACCTAAGATCTTTTATATTAAATATGGCCAAGTATACCTGCAAAAACACTTTAAAAATTTTCTACGGTGTTGAACCACAGAGAAGAACCCTCGTTGCTTTTTCCCAAACCAGGCAAAAGTCATCCCAACTGAGCTAGCATCGGCTTTAAAATAGAACAGAATCCACGAATCCCACCACGTGAAGACACGAAAAATCTAACTCTGCTAACAGGATGTCGTTTTGACTCATCTGGTTTAACAACACTGTGCTTGCAATTTTATCCTTGCAAACCTTATTATGATCAAGTTACTTTTTCCTGAAATCCCTGCTTACGCCTACTATCCAATCTATCGGGATATTACACCCTACAAGGACACCCTAATTTATTATGGTCTTCTGTGCTTCTCTCAAATTGTTAAGAATCTCACCGTTTTCATCCTCATCTCGTCTAATAGACGGTACTTTTGCAAAAACAAAACAACAGACACAAGACGAAGATTCTGTGATGGTCATTCGTTGTGTTTTCAATGCTGTGTATTCTATGCCTCAATTTTTGGATGCTATAATTTCTTTGTCACGGTTTTCTAAAGCTTTCTTTTTAGTATTTTATGCTTATCTTTGATAGCAATTTATTTGCTTAGATAATTAATTTAGGGCGTACTCCGATAACACTAGGTTATGCTTTAGAGAAGCGATAAGCCTCAGATGCTACTACAATAATCTTAGAAGAATGCAATTATGGGAATATATCTATTAATTAAATACTACAGTAAATATCCCGAACAGTAAAACAAAGACAAACAACATAAAAACACAAACACTAATTAGCGTATTTTTTACTAAATGTAATATTTAGCATTGTTTCGGTCTATTAGGGAGATTAAAAATTAAATGTGCATGGGTTAAGTTTGTTGAACTAAAAAACTTACAACAACAAAGCAACACCAGCAGCAGCAGCAGCACCCAATAAACCAGTACCAACCATAGCAGCACCAGAAGAACCACCGTGGGAACCGTTGGAGTGGTTAGAACCGTTGGAAGCGTTAGCAGCAGAAACAGCGGTAGCAGCAGTGATAGCAATTAAAACGGATTGAACTTGCATTGTGATAATCTATTATTCTATTAAGTTAATAAAAGTAATAAAGAAAAAATTTGGGGGATGGCGAGGGTATTTATAATTTTCCAGCCCAGACAATTTCTAGGAATGTCTTGGAAAATTTTTTTGGTCACTCCCGCACGACATAGACTCAGCCTCATAGAGGAAATTCTTACGCTTCCACTCGGCATACCTCTCTTAACAGAAGCAAGAAAAGTGCGAAAACTTAAAATTAGGGAAACGACAACCAACAGGTACACGACATTACGCCAATTTGAATATAAATTTGACTATTTAGGAAATGTGATTGGTTTACCTGATTAGGAAGTTTGTGTTATTTGCAATCAGTTACAGAAGCTTTTCCAAAGAAGCTTTCAAGTGTTGATCTAGTGTTTATAATTCGGCTTTATCAACCGCCTCTCGACTTCTACCTTTAAATTAACTGGTAACTATAGGATTTCTGTGAGTGTGTAGTATTAATGCCTTACAATGATTATTTACATCAAGTTATGGGTTAGTTTTAGCACCTTGTCTACCTCTTGGTTGAAATCCCAGCCTGTTTCAAAGATTTTGTCTAGAAATAAGTCCAACTGTAGAGGAGGCACTGTCTGTTTTGTGTAAGGCATTTTGTGAACCAAACCATTTAATTCCATATTATGATACCATGTGAATTCTTTTGTTAGAATAAATTGTTTCAAGAGGTCTGTGTCTTCAATAAGATTGGCATAGTCTTGCACTGTGAGTTTGTTTATCTGGATTCGTGTAACTGTATCAAGCTCCTGGTTATTCTGTCCGTGCGCCAACCATCTTCCACTATCTTTGATATAATTAATAATGGAGTCGGTCTTGACCCAGCAACGAAGATTTTTCAAGTAAGTGTAGTCTCTGTAATATTTTTCTGTGATTGCAGGTAAGTTATACTCATAGCTTAAAATCAATACTAACTGGTGAGGTGCAAAGGTTAACTGGTCTTCGAAATAAACTAAGTTTAAGGGACTTATTTCGTCTATAGATACGAAATGGTTGTTTCTGCAATTCACTAGCCCATTCTCTTTGTTAAATGCAAGCAAGTATTCTACCTTCTTTTCATGATGTTCAGCCTGCTTTTTCCTCTTTTCTTCGTCACTATCATCTGATGCAACTACATAGCCTTTATTCATAGCCCTTGTGAATTCTTCAGTAGCATACCTGAGTGGAGGATGTTTGTTTGTAACAGACATTCCAGTCAAGTCAACATAAAGCCCTGTATCAACATCGATAAATCTTGCATCAATGTTGTTATTACCATTACCATTTGTTCTGTGAGTTATGCTGCTACCTACGTCCATAAAGTATTTAGACATGCCGTTATTTGCATCCTCCACTATTAATGTTTGGTTATAGTGCTCTGCTAATTTGTTTAATTCTGCAATTGGTAATTGTACGTCAAGATCAGTATCCCAAGGGAATATTAATCCATTCCAATACCAACTCAATAGCGTTCCATGTGCTATCCAGGAGACTATTCCTTCGTTGTGACAGAATTGAAGATAGTTCTTAACAAGCTTGTACAAGGATATCATCTGCTCATTCCTTCCAACTGTTAAACCATTGAAGAATCTCCAGTCATAGTGCTCTCCTGACCAGAATTCGTTGGCAGTTTGGACCAACTTGGACTCATAAAAGTACTTTGGGGGGTCATTTATGTTGACCGAATATTCTAGTGCTTGTAAGTACTTTTCTTGGTGATATGATAGATTAGGAGATTCTTTCAATTGTTTGATCTTACTTTCGGCATCAAAATCAAAGGACTCCGGTGGAATAATCGTTTTTACTTGGGGTATTAGCTTTGGAATGGTTTTTGTGAAAAGTTTATTGTAGTTTTCTTTCACATCAAGAGTGTCAACTGAAAGGTCTTCCACATACATATTATGAAGTAGACCATGCTTGATATCGTTGTTTCTGTTCTTGATTTCAATATCAACGTTTCCTTCTTTACCAAGTAAGACTATTTTATAAGGAGACTCCATGCTGGAGTAAAGATGTGCTTTTCCTAAGATTTCGGCATTTTCTAAGGTTTGTTGATTTGGAGGTCTGATTATTTCAAACCCCAAGAAGTTGTCTGACTCTTTACAATAATACTTCACGTCTCTGATATCATTGCTGCCTTTTATAAGCTCTTTGTCGTCTTTGATGTAGAATAACGAATGACAGTCTTTTTTGGTTTGGTTGAAGATGTGGGTGTTAAGTCTCGATAAGTCCACCCAGTCAGACCAGTGGAATTCTATGGCTTCATTTGGATGCTCCGATAACCAGGCAAAGTAGACAGAAAGGGAGAATCTTGGGTCGAAAGGTTGAATTAAGGGCTTCTCGATTTCTCGTTTGCTGATTTGATGAAAGCCATTTTGACCAGATGAAGCTCCGTCGGCATTATTGTTGTGTGCAATAGCTTTGGGATTCGTTTCAGGATCCTTCTCACTTGCATCAGCCTCCGGAACAGTATTAACATCAAATTTCGGTTCAGGATCGTCTCTTATGCTGTCAACACCGTTGGATTTACGGCCATCATTAACTCCGCCCACTAGAAAGTATTCCGGAACATCTACCCTCGTAGGTAGGCTTTCTCTCAAGAACCAGAAATGTGGTGTATCCTTGTACTTCTCCTTCAACAGTTCCAACCTATCGATAAACTGTTTGTTGTTATCCAAGTCATAATCGAAATGCAAAATGTTTGAATACCAATTGTTCCAGTTAACCTTGACAGACTGCTCAAAATCCAAGCCGCTTATCTGCTCACATAGGTTCCGGTAGATATTAAGCAAGATTACTAAACATGTTGAGACTATTATTGCTCTTAATAAAAGCCTCTTTATCTTCAATTTCATGGTTTAGAAACCTTCCTTTTCGGTGTGATTACAATTTCGGTGGTATTTATGATAACTACTTTGTGGTCGTGTGATCAGTGGAATATTTATCGGAACAGGGCACCGAATATTTGAAAAATAGTGCCGCATGGAGTTTATGTGCAGTACAAACAGATAACGTTTCAGATGTCGAACATTTATTCCTTCTATTCTAGATCCAATTCTCTAACTAAGACACCTTCTGTTCCTTGTGACAAGTAACCCAACAAGTCTACGGCAGGGTTCTGATAGGATACTTGCATATCCAGGTCCAGATCCAGATCCAGATCCGGATCAAAATTCAGGTCTGAGTGTTTGCTGGAGTTGCATAATGAAAACATAGAGCTAGATCCACCATATAAAACATCGGACTCCAAGCCTATTCTGTTGCAAGTGATCACGTTGACCTTTCTGTAGTAGTTATGACCATTGTACCTGTGACGTAAGAAGGGGAAGAACCGAAGTATATGGTAGTTTATTGTAGATAAATCAGGTTCTGTTGGCTCGAAACCATTCGAGCGAAGGTCGCGGTTATCAGTGGCAGATAGATTGTACTGAGGAGCCTGGTCGAAGCAGTTTTGAAATTTACTTGCATCCTGAAGCTTTTGTTCCTTGGTATTCCACTCTTTGAGCGATGGCGACATTGGCGAAAGCCAAGCCATGGGACAAATTATTAGTTGGGCATTGTTTTTGTAGCAGGCAGAAGCGAACTCGTATTCATAGAATGGTGCTTCAAACTTGTACGGGTTCAAGTCCATGCAAATACCAAAGTTTATTGTAGTGTAATTATACTTTGTGGTGTCACTTCCAGATTTGAAATACATCTCTTTGTTTAGGATTACGTCCACGGAACTGAATCCCCTTTCGGGATTTTCACTACACCCCCATGTTTCATCTGTCACATACAAGAAGGTTTTACGGTAGTTGTGAATCACCTCACCAAGAGGACTTATCAATTTACATGCATTGTAGATGGTATTGTCTGCTTTCTCAGGATGTCCGATTACCGTGAAACATTTAAGTTGTTTCAGAAGCTCCTTGCCGAACCTTTCAGAAATGGGATTGGCTGGAGTATCCAAGAACGGGGTAATATCCTTTTCGTTCTTGAAATTATACCCCGTAATAGCTAGTTCCGGAAGTATTATCATATCCACAGGAAGAACCTTGGAGACAAGGTGTCGGACGCGGGCTATGTTCGCTTCTACTTCTCCTAACATAGGATTGAACTGGACGCATGCCACTTTGAACTTCATTTTGGATGTGAGTCTAACTGATATCGATACCTCTGCTGAGAATTAAGGGTACCCTGTCTTTAGTCTTATTTGACAGTTTTGACAGCTTTGACGTGACCAATTGTTTTAAGCCTTGTAGACTGGACAATTTTTTGGTTTCAGTGTTTTTTTGACACAATTGGTGAAACTCAATGTTGTTCGTTTTTGCTTTAGTGAATTTAAATAAAGCGACTTCTACTTCCAGTATTACAACCTTTATACCAATATGTATTCTAAACAACTTTATCCAATTATTTCTACTTTGAAACCAATAATAAAAGCCCAGTAGTGACCTAACCGTTCAATAAGCCCAGCGCGATTTATGAGAGGCTCAAAATCCGGTGCTGTCTTCTGACAGCCATGGTAAAAATTATTTAAACTAAGCTGTATCACCGATGGGTGTCAAGATGCCACCCAAGGTTTTACGCCACTGGAGATGTTTACTCATTCTCAGCTTTATCATCGCCACTCATTTGATGATTCTAAACTATATTTCTGGGTCAGACCTTTCGCTAACCATTGGACTTACATTTACAAATACGGTCCAGGAAAAATTGCAAACTGAATACATGGAGAAGTCCAGGAACCAACTTCTAGACTCCGAAGATGAGGCTAGAATATACTTGTTGTCTACCACCGATGACGAAAAGATAAACGAGGTTCTAATTCCTAAAGATTACTTAAGCAAAAATGCAAATGCTGCACCACCGCTTATTCACTACGATCCGAGAATCACGTCAGGTCTTCTTTTAAGGTACTTGGCTAAAGCTATGAAATATGACAAAGACATAAGTAACTTAGAAATCCCTTATTTTCATTGGAGTGATTACGTCGATACAACCATTTTGTATGAACATTTGATCAACCCTGAAAAAAATAAGTGCAAGTCTACTTTTGATGTTTCCACTGGCAGTGCTCTTAAAGATAAGAGAAAAAATATCATTCAGCCAGAGCTTTTCTGCATAGACGATGAGAATATAGATGAAGCACTAGAGGGAGAAGTCTTTAGCGAGTTTGATAAAAGACGTTTGGCCGAGATCAAATCTTCTAAGCTCAGTACTGGTTATCATGTATATGGCTACGGAGGAAGACTTTCCAAATCTTTGCAGAGATTGCATGCCAAATCTTACATTCACGATTTCATGCCTAATCCGTTGTCAATTCTTATGCTTTTGCCAAACGAATTAAATAAGAAAAATGGTCAAAAGACTGTTGGAAATGTCCTTAAAATTCCCGTTAACAATAACAAGTATAGTTACCAGAAATTGATCGATACAAACTTGTTCAAGCATTACAACTCGGAAATAGGCACAGAAGAGGTGGTTTATGAAGACGTCTATGTTAATGTCAAGAAGGATTTCTTGAAGTTCCAAGAAGCGCTAAAGGAAACAAACCACCTGCCAAACGATAAGATTGTTTATCACAAACACTTGACACACGATTTATTTGTGGACAATTCTTCAGAAATACACGAGGCATTATTGAAAGAAAAGAATTTAAACAGTCACGAAACAAACTACAAAACTTCACTTGACAAGTCATTAAATTCACCAAATCCCCCAAAACACTTTTATGAAGCATTAATACTCCCTAATGAACACCAGAGTGATTTGGGAAGTCACTATGATTGGAGATTTTTCAATGGGTTTATAAACTTCACTTCTAACCAATCACCTATTCTTTTCTCATTGATTAAAGCGTGGTTTCATTTGATAAATAACTACAATATCAACAGTTGGATAGCACATGGGTCGTTATTGAGTTGGTACTGGAGTGGAATAGCGTTTCCATGGGACATTGACTTTGATGTTCAAATGCCTATTCAAGACTTGCACTTCTTGTGTAAAAACTTTAACCAGTCATTAATTATGGATATGGGAAATGATTATGGCACTGAAGAGTTCAGATACTCCAAGTACTTTTTAGACTGTGGAGGTTACATTAGTCATAGGAAAAGTGGTAATGGAAACAACAACATCGACGCCAGATTCATAGATGTTGAATCTGGTATCTACATTGATGTAACTGCTTTGGCATTAACTGATACCGAGTCTCCAAGTAGATACGATAACCTCTTGCCATCTGAATTAAGAAAGGATACTATAGACCAGACTGTGAGCCACATAGGTCGAAATACACACTTGCAGGTGTACAACTGCAGAAACAACCATTTTGAAACCCTTTCAGAAATCAGTCCTTTGAGGCTAACATTCTTTGAAGGACAATTGACTTACGTTCCAAATAACTACAGTGCTTTATTAATCAATGAATACGAGAGTAAATCTGTTGAAAGCAAGAAGTATATGGCTTTCACATACGTTGATAAATTCAAACTATGGGTTTTTACCTCGAATTTGAGTGAATTTATCAAAAGCAGGTATCCAGATAGAGAAGGAGATTTGTTCAAATATAAAACTGTTGGTAAACAGGGATTGAATAACCCAGAGGCATACATTACTGCAGAGTACACCACAGACAGCGACTATTTGGACTACTTATTTGAAAATAAGGACTTGTTGTTTGAGTATTTGAAAACAGATGAAGTTACGAGCTTCCATGAAAAGGAAATTAGACTCTTGAATAGTGGAGGAACAGCTGAAAAACTCATATTTGAAAAGGGATTAATGAAGCAGAGTTTCAAGCCATTGAGACATGATTACTTTAGCTTTCAGTCCTACATGGAAGGTTATAACTTTGTAGCAGAGAACAGAAAACTAATAGAGAAGATAACGTACTTGAAGGAAAGTACTTCGAAAGGTTAGAAGTGTTAGAGGTTGGAAACACTCTTGAAGCATGTTCTAATATAAGAACAACTTAATTACAGTAATATATCAACATAGACAAATAAGAAAGGTAAAACCTTGTTTAATATTCTCAAAAATAGTAATATTGTTATCGTCTTCAGTACGTCAATATTCCAAACCTATTTGGTTATATAACATAGTCTGCAAAATAAAAGTCGTGCACACAACAATAAATCGTTCCAATTAGAATCTCACAAATTCTCACACCATTTTGAAAAAACTTCCACTTATAAGGCCAAACAAATACCTTCTGTTAAGCAAATATGTTCAAAAGATTAGGACAACGTCAATTTCTCAGATTCAACCACGGAGTTTCCAAGCTCATCAACGAGTCAGCCTTTCCTTCAGTCAAGATCAACAAGGCTGCTGGTGAAGCATTCATCAAGGAGAACGAAGAAAGAGTTCATCACTCTGAAGGGGTTACCAAGTTGTGGAAGAGAATCACTTACTGGATTGCTGTCCCAGCATTGATTGCCACCGCTATTCCAGTCGTCAACATTGAATTGAAACACGCCAAGCACAGAGAGCATTTGCGTCACTTGTCAGATGAAGAATGGCCAACCCAATACGATTACCAAAACTACAGAACCAGAAACTTCTGGTGGGGTGATGGTGACAAGACCTTGTTCTGGAACTCCGATGTTAACAGACATATTCAAGATTAGTGGTTTCTAATTTTTTTGCATGAAATCGTAGATGTTAATACACGTAAATGAATCTATTCTGAATAGAGTACTTGTCTCATTGTTTGTTTCTAAAAGTGTAGGTGTAGATAGCTTTCAGTTCAAGATGGTAAAAGCTAACTGGTTTTAGTTGCTATAAGATTGTATAAAGCAGCATGTAATTGTATGGGGTTCATACCTTATCTTATCAACTCAGTAAACTCACAAGGAAAGGCCCGAAATTCCACACAAACAATTCTACCATCACAAAGAGACCCAAGAATGGCTTTTAAAAGCCTTCAGCTACTAAAAAGGTACATGCATTATCGTTAAAGAGTAGAAAATATAAATAAATTATTAGTAGCAGCAATTGCTACTGAATTTTCTCTTGGATGCCATGACAAATGAAGAATGTTCTTCTTGAAATCAATACTGTCAAAATCATTTGCCAAGTCAGACGAATTGTTAATCATTCTACGTCTCATTAACCCATTATTAGATCCCATTCTTCTGGTCTTAAACGCAGACTTATCGGCTTGCAAAATAATTTCTTCCTGTTCCTCGTCATCGTATTGTGAACTAATAGGAGACTGTGGGAAACTACTTTCGACGTTTGGTGACGAGTTGGTGGAATGCTTATCATCATCATCATCATCATCATCATCTTCATCGTAGTCGTCATCGTCAATAGTACGCTTGTTGATGTTATCACTTCCAAAACCATCCTCGATGTCGTTATCGTTATCATCATTACTTGAATTTTTATTACGCTTGGAAATTCTGCCATTATTCTTCTTTTTCTTCAACTTGACGGACTTCATTGATTTCATAGAATTAAAATTTGGATTTGGATTTACCACGTCGGGATAAATCATAAAGTTATTGTTGTAAGAACCAGTCATTATAGACTTATTATCAGGGCCAAATTGGACCTCAAACTTGTCAAAAATAGCATCGTTCTCGTAAGTATCACACAATCTATCTCTTAAATGCTCATGGACATTTATTGTCTTCAACGGTTTCAGTTCCATGTTCACATCCCAGACCTTAATAGTCATGTAATCTCTAGCAACAATGTATCTACCATCATGACTGAACTTTACATCTGAAATTGAGCTAGTGATTTCAGTAAAAAAGTTGTGTGATGACGGGTCTAAGTATTCTTCAAAAATCTTAGCGTGGCTATCACACAATGAGTTGGATCTCATATCATTCAACTTGATGGTACCTTTAGAAGACGAGTACATAAACAAGTTACAATGCTGAGGATGAAATTCAGCACTAGTTATGACTTCGGTCAATTCTTCCATGTTGACTGGCTTAATATCGACAATATTGAAGCTCTGGTCACTAATGTTCAAGTTCCACAAATTAATCCTCAAGTCATCACTACTTATATAAGTTTCTTGATCAGAATTAACACTAATGGAGTTAATGTGATATGCGTGGGCATTGGAGTAAATCTTCTTTGGTTGAGCACTAATCAACTTATCATGCAAGGTCAATTTTGGTAATTTCAAGTTATCCAAGTTGATCATTGAAGTGGGCAAATGATCATTACCATTTAAATTGTTTTCACTAACCAACTTGACTTGTCTTTCCATAATCTTCCACAACTTGATAGTTTTATCATTAGTGGACAACAAATACAATGAATTGTTAAAATTTCTAATCCACTTAATCTTATTGATCTTTTCTTCGATTTCCAAGGATTTCAAGTAGTCAAACTCAGCATCATGACTCTGGAACTCAGTGAAAAACTTATATTCACATACAGAGTTTTTGGAATGGTTTCTTTCAAACAAAACCACTCTACCACCTTTATCACCGGTAGCCAAAAAGTTCCCGTCATTGTTGAACTCAACAGTGGAGATGATGTCTGCTTCAGTCAAATTCTCAATGTCTCCCTTGTCACCAAAGCACTGGGAGAATTTCCAAGTATCGTCTTCCGTCATGTTCTAATATGGATACTTTGAATTGAAAGAATTGAATTAATACAAGTATAAATGGGAGGATGAAATAAATGGTCTATGGGATGCTCGTATGCTATCTGAACCGGTAAATGCCTCAGCTGATGTGAAGATCAATCTTAAATCAAACGTAGTTAAGTCGCAAACCAATTTAAATTTGTGATACCAGTGGTTACAAATAGGATGGAAACAAGTCTAGAACCAGCAGATGTGTATCTGTGAAAACTTCTCAATGCACCAGCAGATGTGTATCTGTGAAAACTTCTCAATGCTGTTCAGCAGCACGCTATTAATGACCCGTTGGTGTTTTACCTTCCAGTTTCTAGATATACTACCAACAGTGTAAGTGTAGTACAACCTTGTAATTGAATCTTACTTCCTTGAGAAAAAAAGTGCGAAAAAATGGATGGCAAGGAGAAGTCGTGGCCAGGAAAATTGTCCTCACCAAGAGCGGTGGTAGCAAATGGGCCAAACAGTACCGTGTGGGACGAGGTATAGCAAAGCCGGAGATTGTGGTCAGTTTAAGTACTGTAGGATTTACACAGACCACATTCCATAGAATGCATCTTTTTTTTTTGTCGAGAATTTCGTTGCTGTAGACTAATTACGAAACATCAAAATCTTCTTATAACTTTACAATTCGTTCGACTCGACATTACTAGAGTACTAAAGAAAATTTTAAGTGTAATATATTGTGTTATGATAAAAAATACAAGTGATTAAATTTAAACTCTTTTAGCAGCATCTTGTGGGTTGACTTTTCTATCATTTGTGAATCTCTTTCTTTGAGGTGGAGCTCTGACTCTTCTGTCGGTTCTGGATCTAACTCTGACGATTCTGGCGTGAATAGCACAAGAGATACAGTAGTGCAACTTGTTGTATAATTTTGGCAAAGCGTATTCTTGGTAGACAGAAGCTTCGGACAAATCTCTGACAGCAGCAGCTTCAACCATGTTTCTGATGGTGACTCTCTTGATAGCCTTATCCTTTGGAACACATCTAGCACAGTTCAAACATCTAACTGGCTTGACGTGACCTCTACCCTTCTTGTTTCTACCGTTGGAAGCTCTCTTTTTAGCCATATCTATATTTGTTAGTATTTTAACTCACATCAATATTGAATGGAAACTGGTATGTTAGGGTTTGTTATATCTTCCAATGACTTCTTAGAACTATTATTCTTCTTCCACTTGATATCTGGAATATTTATTGTCGACACTTGTAGCATAATCTACAACAACGATTCCTGCAATGCTTCATTATCTGTGCCTCTGTATGCAATAACTTTAGTGCCGATTCCCACAATTGTCTCAGTATTGTTCTTCTTCAACCACCACTATCATATCGTGATTCTCTTCTACTATACATACTGTCTTACTATTATTTGAATTAACAAAAAAATGAAAATTTAAATCCTAAATGAAAAATTTTTGTGTCTCAATCTTTTAGTGTACTAGGAAAATTTTCAGCTATAGCGATTTGCGACATAATTCTCAGGTTATGTATGAGGAGTGTCGTAGACAGTCTGGGTGTCGCGCAAAGCAGTCACAAATAATGCCACCACCAACGAGGGCAGTTGCCCTAAAAATATTCCTTACATGTGAGTAAGCATGTGATTAGAAACGTGATGTTCTCATTTTTAGACCAATCAAAATGATATCAAAGCTTCTCGTTTTGAGTATTGTCTGATTTTTCAACTACGATATTTATATAGTTGTTGACTTAGCTAATTTTAATTATTCAAAGAAAGTATGTACCTTAAGTGACTGCTGCAGTGGAATTCCTGCGCCAGTAGAATATGTGTGGGTTGGTTTGGCCTTGAATATATGGGCATTATTGTTCTATGTACATCAGGTGTGTTTTCACGGAAGGGGTCAGCAAATGAGCTTGAGATAACAACGAATTGGATGAGCTCAAAAAGAACTAGAATAATCAATTTCCCTTCAATGGAAGTGGATATCATTGAAAGCCAATCAAAAGAGTCGAGGAAAGAATACAAGTAAACACATTGCCTTACATTCAGACCATCAAAAACTTGACATGAATACAAAAAGTCACTACACAAGCACAGAAAACAATTACTAACATTCTAGATGCTTTCTCGTGTTTTTAAACAATCATTATCTATCCAAAGAAGAACTTTGTCGAGTTCCATTCCATTATTCCACGCTCCAACCAAGGTTGACTCTCCAACTGCCGCCAAGTTAGCTGATGTTACCGGTCCAGATTCCTCTTTGATTGGTCCTGGTGCTCAACCAGGTACTATTCCATCCAACTACGACCAAGCCACTGGTTTAGAAAGATTCGAAATGTTGGGTAAGATGGAAGGTATCGATGTTTTCGACATGGAAAACCCAATCTTTGAAGGTTCAGGTACCATGCAAGATCCATACCTCGTCCCAACTTATGCTGGTTACAGATACGTCGGTTGTATGGGTAAGAAAGGTGAAGAACACAGACCATACTGGTTGAAGGTCACCTGTGACGAACCAGCTAGATGCTGGCACTCTGGTGTTGTTTTCCTCGGAAAGTACTTGGGTGCTCCAGAACACAACCACCATTAGATAGCTGTGTTACATAGTTATAATTATGACCTGTTTTGCATAATAAAATAGATGAAGTATTTGTAGTACTGAAATTCTACCTTAGTAGTTCTAAAAATACTAGCGCAAATTGTGCCTAGAATGAAAAATTCCAAAACGCCATGTCTAAACCAAACGTGTTATTTATCGGGGAGTTGAACAAACAACTCCCAGAGTACAAGCAATTCGAACAGCAGTTCGAGTGTATAGATTATGCTCTTACTTCCAGAGAACAAGTGGTGGCAGATTTTAACCTGAAGTTCCAGGACATCGAAGCTATATACGGCGCATGGCAAGGGTTTGCTTTTATCGGCGGTTTCAACAAGGAGTTATTGGAAAATATCCCACCTAAAGTCAAGATAATTGCTATTTGCTCTGTTGGATATGAACCTTACGACTACAAGGCTATGGCAGAAAAAAATATTATTTTGACCAATGTTCCATCAGTGAGTGGATCGGATCCAGTAGCAGATGTGGTTTTGTTTGAAGCTTTGGCCAGTTTCAGAAACTTCAAGTTGACTATGGATAATTTCAATGGTGACTTAAACCATACTGTAGAAGTTAGAAGAGCCTTGGAGGCTGGAAAATTTGACCAGGCCACAGGTAAGCTTGTTGAAATCAAAAACGATGGTAAATACGCTTATGGTGAAGTTGTAGGTGGCAGAGACTGTCACAATCCTAAGGGCCACAACGTCGCTATCTTTGGGTTTGGACAGATTGGTCAGACCATTGGCCAGAGATTATCCAGCATTGGTATGAACATTCATTACGTCAAGAGAACCGCATTGTCTGCTGAAGAAGAAGCTGCTATTCCTTATAAAGTACAATATCACAAATCTTTGGCTGACGTTACTTCTATTGCTGATTTAATAGTCATTGCTGCTCCAGGAACCCCTGAGACCAAACACCTGATCAACCAGACCTTGATTGACAACTTCACAAAGCCTTTCAGAGTCATCAACGTGGGGAGAGGCTCAATTGTAGATGAAAATGCTTTGGTAGCAGGTTTAAAGTCTGGTAAGGTGTTGTTTGCCGGTTTGGATGTTTTCGAAGACGAGCCAAGGGTTCATCCTGAGTTATATGGCAGACAAGATGTTATGTTAACCCCCCATGTAGGTGCTTCCACCGTCGAAAACTTCGATAAAACAGCCATTACTGCTTTGGAAAACATCAAAAATGTATTAGAAGGAAGTGAACCTTTGACCAGAGTTAACTAGTTAAAATGTAATTTCTTTAAAAATATACAACAAATTTGGCTGCGAAATAAAATTGCAAAAACCACAAAAATGAAACGCAGTTCACAAGAAGTGGAGGTTAACACTGCAAAAGAAGATACAGAAAACTTACGACTTGAATTTGAAAAGAGGCTTGCAATTCTATTGATTGAGAATTTAATCCTGTTTGAAACTCTGAACAAATTCCATTTGAAAAGATTAATATCTAAACTATGTGGCACCTCAATTGAAACAATTCCACCAGCTCTGAATCTTTACTACCAAGTTGCGGAACTTTATAAAGACTACCAGGTGTACTTCAAGTCATTTTTTAACAGACAAAGAGATCGTACCTATTCATTGACTCTCAGTAAATGGGATCGTTTCATCTTCCTTGATATCCAATACATGAATGAAACCTTTGATTTGTACGAGTTTCCGTTGGGAATGATAAAACTTGATTCTGAAGATGGGAAAGTAGATAACGGCATCATAAGAAATACTATACTACAGGATTTGACCGGTAAAATCAACTTTATCACTACCAATTTCGAGTTGGATGTGAAGTCGAAAAATATTTTGAAGTTTCTTTTGAACTCAAATCAGACTGATAATATACTTCTTTGCTTTTCCTCCTTTTTAATCAAAGCCTATGCCTGTTTTATCAAACTGATCGTAAAAAGTACTGATATTGTTGAGAACTTAAATGTGGTTGAACTGGAATGCATTTCTGATATTGCAAAATTTGAAGCCTTTTACAAAGTTATCATGAAAGATGTTCTATTAAGATTAGAACTAGTAGACTTAAACTATTTGAAAGAATTAGAATTTGAAGAGAAACAAATATTTTTGTTGGGAATTGCTTCGAATTCTATTGTTTCAAGGGTGAGAACCTTGGTATACTTCAAAAAGGTGTTCAAAGAAAGCGACTACAGTTTACTAGATAATTATCAATGGCAATTTGTGGAGTTTATTACTTACATCACCTGTTTAAATATGAAACTAGTAAATATGTCCAACAGGCAACCGTGCAGTCACATGTTGTTGCAATTGGTCAAATATGAGTTATTCTTGGTCTCCCAGATGTACCAACAGTTTCCTGTTCGGTATAATTTGTTGTCACCAAAGATTTTCAAAAGTTTTGAAGATTTGACGGTTAAGCTTGAAACATATCACAAGTCCTTATCTTCTAAGTCAAATCTCTTAGTTGCAAGCTACTTGTCTCCCAACAGCAGGAAGTTTTTAAAGCTGGAAGAAATTCTGTCAATTAGATTACTCTTGAAAAACCAAAGTCTCCCCAGTGCTATTGCTAGAGATATAACAATCAGTGAAGATGAAGAGTCTTTTAACTTGGATGGGATAATTGTAGATGCCTTCGAGTGCTCCGGAAGCATCAACAGTGAAGTGTTGGCATTTGAAACCATCGAGTTGAAGAAATCTCAAGACTTGGTCGGTTTCTGGAAACAAAATTACAACCGATTTCCCAATCTTAGTAATTTGGCAAGAGAAGTTTTGCCTATTAGAATCAGCTCGGGATGCAACAGAGAATTCAAACGAAGATTCTATGGTATTATCAAAGACTTGGACTTGGAAATATGTCCTATTGAAGAATACTATTTCATTTACCATCTCTCCCAAGAGGTTGACTTGACTGCAATTGATCCCACTATAGCTGAAAGCAACATCGAAACATACCAGTATGAACACCACAGAACTAGAGTCAAATTACAGAATTCCATCAATTCTAGAGATTTCAAGTTGCCTGAGTAAATAGTGATACTGCTCAACTTAAATTCATAATTTACTTGGTTTCAACCCCTACCACTTACAAACCCTTTGCTGCTCTTAAGCTGAGTGCTTCCACAGTACTCAATCCCACTAAACACTTCAGATCTAAAATAGGAGATTGCGCGAAAAGTGTCCATTATTACCAATAATTACCCTTGAGTGGTTGAAAACTTTCGAATCAATATGCTGTCCTTGTACCTTGGAGTATATGTGGCGTTGTTCGAATACGTCCCACAAACTGAAGAAGAACTTGCGATAAAGGAAAATGACATCCTCTACCTTTTAGAAAAATCCGATATCGACGACTGGTGGAAAGTTAAAAAGAGAGTGTTGCCAGTGGGAGACGAGGAGGTAGATGAACCTGTGGGTTTAGTTCCTTCCAATTACATAGAAGCAGCCCCAGTTTTAAAGACTTGCACCGCTTTATATGATTATGTAAAGCAAACTGAAGAAGAATTGAACTTTAATGAAGGTGATAGTTTCAACATTTTTGATTTGAACGACCCAGATTGGCTCTTGGTTGGTGACTCAGATAACAAGGGTTTTGGGTTTATTCCTTCCAATTATGTCAAGATGGCTGATGCTACTAGTCAATTGAAATCACAGCCTGCTATTCCAATAAGTTCTTTTGCACCTCCACCTCAACATGTAAGTAGACAGGCTACTCCTGCCGAAGAAACAAAACCAGCTGCGATCGAAAAAGATATTCCTGAAGATCTTGATCCAGAATCTGATGAAGAACCTCCTTTACCAACTAGACGTCCAGCACAAAATGATTATAGCAATTATAACAACTATAGCACTCCTGGCACAGAAGAAGATGCCCCACCTATGCCTTCTAGACCGGATTCCAACTCTAGACAAGATATTACCCCAACTAGACACAGTAAGTATGAAGCAGAACAAGATTTGGACAACGAAAACAAAGAGCATACCTTTGATGGAGAGTATTTCAAATGGTTCATTGATGAAATCGATGGCAGAAAGAAAAAACCAATTGTATTAGCAATCGGCCACGGAAGAGTCATTTTGAAGCCAAACGGTAAAAAAAGTCCAAGCAGGTTGAGATTAAGATCGTCTTCTTCTGCAAGTCAAATTGAAGGTGAATGGAAAATCAGAGACTTGACCAACTTTAACAGCGAAAAGAAACACTTGTTTTTAGAATTTAAGAACCCCAGCGAGTCTGTGGAATTACACTGTGGTTCCAAAGATGTCAGTGACGCTATCATGTCTATTTTGGCCGACTTGAAAGGTGCTGATACTGCTACTGGTTTGAGAGAAGTTGAAAGAGCCAGCAAATCCACTGTTGGTGGTAATAACAAGAAGATTGGAAAATTGATATATGACTTTGACAGTCAGGGAAGCGATGAATTGGGATGCAGAGAAGGCGACGAGGTTTATATCATCAACGAATCCAAGTCAAGAGACTGGTGGATGTGTGAAAGCATTTTGACTGGAAAACAAGGTGTAGTTCCATCTTCTTATATTGAGATTATTGGAACTTCCAATCTTGACAAGTTGACTGAGACTCCAAACAGACAAAAGTCATTAAAGGAGAGAGAAAGAAAGAAACAAAAAACTCGTCACAGAGATAGAGATGAAAGAGAAAAGATTAGAGAAAGAGATAGAATGGAAAGAGAAAAAGCACAATCCAAAAAGTCTTCTTCTCCAACCAAAGATGGTGACAAATCCATGCCTAACTATCACAGAGTTAGAACTTGGATTGATAGTTCTGGTTCCTTCAAAGTGGAAGCAGAATTTTTGGGATGTATTGAAGGAAAGATTCATCTCCATAAAACTAATGGAGTTAAAATTGCGGTTGCTGCCTCTAAATTGTGTGTCGAAGATTTAGAGTACGTGGAAAAAGTCACTGGTACTTCTTTACAGGATTACAAAGACGAGGTTGTTAAACAGAACGCAAAAAGAAAGGCTCAAGCCGAAAGAAAAAGCATTGCAACTTCTAAGCAAGATGAGTTACCACCACCACCTAAGAGTGCTACTGCAGTAATCAACGATGTTCCACCACCTCAACCTAGTAGACCGAAGTCATCTGATATTCCTGTTGGGGAACCAGAATATGACTGGTTTGAGTTTTTCCTCAATTGTGGTATCGACATTGGAAACTGTCAACGTTACACTATCAACTTTAACCGTGAGCAGATGGACGATAAAATTCTTGAAGAAATCACACCTTCATTGTTGAGAACCCTTGGAATGAGAGAAGGTGATATTATTAGAGTAATGAAGTTCTTGGATAACAAGTTTAACAGAAAGAAGCCTGAGGAAATTCAACCTCATCAGACCCAAGGTCCTTTATTTACTGAAAGTAGTGGAGCTTTGAAAAATAACACCTCTGGAGAAGTTTCTAAGGTAGATGCAAGTGCTTTACCTACTCCCCAACTGGTACAACCAGCACAGCTGGTACAACAGGCACAACCTGTACAAGCAGCTCAAAATAGTAAATTTGAAGATGACGACTGGGCAATCAAGCCGGCTGCAAGATCAAATGATGACCTTTCTAAGCCGGCTCCACCTCAACAACCTCAATACACCGGTTCCTTGCAAGATTTGGTAAACATCAAGCCAATTGAGCTGACTGCTCCGAAACAAATAGTTGCATCACAAATGCCACAAACTATTTCAGCACCCCCATTGCAACCTGTTAAAACAGGAAGTTTGATACAACCAGGGCAACAATTTGCAGTTCAAAAAACGGGTGCAGTCGTTTCACCACAAAAGACAGGCAGTTTGATTCCAGTGCAGAGAACAGGAGGATTGGTTCCAATTCAAATGACTGGAGGATTTATAAGTGCACAACCAACTGGGTTTGTTCCAATTCTTGCACAACCAACTGGGTTTGTTCCTATTCAGCAGACAGGAGGATTGGTTCCTCAATTCACCACAGGTGGAACATTAATTCCAATTAGAACCGGAGGATTCAATAATGGAATTATGCCTCCAACTACGTTCAACCAGCCGGTTTTGCAAACAGGTACCATGGCAGTTCCAACCACCTCGTTCGGACAACAACCAGTATTTACACAGATCACAGGACAAACAACTGGAGGAGCTCCAGGACAAAGCCCTGGACCTATGCAAATGCCACCTACCTCGTTTGGACAACCATTATCGTTACAGCGTACCGGGCCATTGATTCCAATGCAAGTAACCGGGGGAATGCCTCAGAACTTCGGAATGCCTCAACAAGCTACCGGAGGAGTTCCACAGAGTACAGGAGCAATGCCTCAAACATCCTTTGGACAGCCCTTCCAACCTCAAAGCACATTTGGGCAACCTTTCCAACCTCAAAGTACATTTGGGCAACCTTTCCAACCTCAAAGCACATTTGGGCAGTCCATGGGACAAATCTCAGCACCACCAACCTTTAACAACCAATTCACAGGTGCACCATCAACCAACTTCCAACCCAGTGTAGGAGGAATGCCACCCCAAACATCTTTTGGTCAGAACCCACAGCCAAACTTCCAGCAGTTTAATCCTGTAAACCAAATGACTAACATGTTCCAGAACACAAGTATAAGCAGCCCTCCAACCTTCAATCAGAGTATTCCTCAGACATCATTTGGGCAACCACAAGCTCAACAATTTGGACAACCACAATTTGGGCAACCACAATTTGGGCAACCACAATTTGGGCAACCACAATTCGAAGGCTTTAGTCAACCATTGCAATCACAACCAACAGGATCTGGTTTTGGAAACGCTCCTTTAGCAAACCAACCTACAGGAAGAAGAGCAAACTTGCTGGCAGCCACTGCAGATAATCCTTTTGGATTTTAATATGATGCATTTTGTAGAAATATCATTGATTTTGTGAATTGTAGAGTCTGGTAATGAAAGTAAGTATTGTGTCAGGGAAGAGTAAAAGAAGTATTGTGTCAAGGAAGAGTAAAAGAAGTATTGTGTCAAGGAAGAGTAAAACAAGTATTGTGTCAGGGAAGAGTAAAACAACGTCTATGACACTTATACTAAAATAAAAGCATCTAGTGAACTTATCTACCACTTGTAACAAGGTTCAGTACCAAAGGTCACTTGTGCTCTTGATTCCAAAACTTGCTTACCTAATAAAAACCAATACACGACCACTGTGGTATTTTTGCAGCCGAATGTGATTTATATCTTAGGGATAGTTTAATAATGACCAGAGGTTACTGGACTTCTGAAGAGTATGGTGTATTTGCCAGGTTTGTTTTGGATAGTTTGTATGTTTCACTTCTTGCTACTGTTCAAAAAGTAGGTGCTGTTTTTAAAGACTACTGTACCAAGTACAATAAAGTTGTCAGCAAAGACTTAGATATCGGTGAGTTCGGGCAGTTTCTTATTGGCTTTAACAATGTTTGTGGAGATGCTATAGAAATAGAACCAGATATCTATGGAGATAACATTATCAAGTATATTGATATGGAAAAGATAAGAATACTCATGAGCAAGACTGAAGGACAAGAAGAATGTGTGGTACCCGAACACTGTTCCACACAAGAAACCGAACCCACTAAAATGTTATTGGAACTTTTGAATGATAATGAATCAGAAAATACAACCATCAATATGAAAGCATTTCACAACATACTCAATTACACTTCGGTGCCATTACCCTTGGAAAAGAAAGAGCCAAGTTATCCTTACAAGACACCCCTTTCTACAGAGTTTGTCAGAACGAAAAGCATCTACGTGTTTTAAGCAATGTGTGTTTGTCACGCAAAGATATGATAAATAGTTCTCCCAAGCAAGTATTTCCATCTGCTGAGCGGTGTCATAAGATGATAGAAGCTTCCAGTGGACTATTTTCCAAAGAAATCTACCAATGCACCAAAACGAAAATCCACCATTTGCCTATTATCAACTCCAACACAGAAATCCTGCTAGGGGACTGTTCCTACTTGGACACATGCCACAAAATGAAAACTTGCAGATACTTGCACTACTACAGTTTGATTCCTGAAAACAAAAGAGCTGATAAGAAAATCAAGAGGACTAAAAAATCAGAACTAACTACCTTAGAAAAGTTGTATGTTCAAGAGCATACTCTTGGGCTCTGTTACACTGAATTTTGCAGACCCATTTTACCAGCGCAATGGATCAATTGTGATATCAGAAATTTGCCATTTAACATAATTGGAAAGTTTGCAGCTATAATATCAGATCCAGCCTGGGATATCCACATGTCATTACCTTATGGGACTTGCTCAGATGTGGAGTTAATGGGCTTACCAATGAATGAGCTTCAAGATGAAGGTATAATGCTTCTCTGGGTTACTGGTAGATCGATTGAAATCGGTCGTAAAGCCTTGAAAAAATGGGGCTACAGAGTCAGTGACGAGTTGATCTGGATCAAGTTGAACCAATTAAAGAGAACAATAGTCACAGGAAGAACTGGACACTGGCTAAATCACTCCAAGGAACACCTATTAGTTGGGATCAAAGGCGAGCCGGAGTGGATCAATAAGAAGATAGATATGAATACCATTGTAAGTGGGACTCGTGAGACATCAAGAAAGCCAGACGAAGTATATGATTTAGTAGAGAGAATTGTTGGGGTTCATTCCAGAAAATTGGAAATCTTTGGCAGAGACCACAACATTAGACCAGGGTGGTTCAGTATGTATTACTAATTAGCAACTAAAAACAATATTTACTAACAAACAGCCATCGGAAACCAGGTTACAGGGACTCATATAGCCGAAAGGCAAGTCCTAGACAAGTATAACCAGTTCAAGCAAAAAAATAAACTTTAAAATGGTGGCAACTATTACTGAATTTTAGAAACCTTGGAGGCTTCAAACAGCTTTCTTAAGAGTGCAGACTCAGTTTCCATTTGTTTCTGGAGATCCAATTTATAGCCCAAATAAAAAGCAACCTCAAAAACCACAAAGTATGGCGCCAAAACTACTGCCTGTAGTAAGTTGTCCAACAAAGCCGGAGCTCTATGCTCATGGAAAGCATGACCGTAGAATTGTGCCAACCAGGCAACAATATGTGTAATCAAAGACACCTTGAACATCTCATCTTGAACTTCGGATGTTGCGTGATTGTAGTAGTAATTATTATAGATCAAAGCAACAGAAGTATACACAGCAACAGCAACCAATCCCACTTGGAAGTCCAATAAGATATAGTAGATACCATAACTCAACGCTACTAGCAATCCCCAGTTGTAGAAGTCGGGTTGAATGTAGTCAAAACCCAGCGAACTTAAAAGCTCAGGAATGTATGGGAGTTTTGAACTACTAGCCATGAAAAGGGCTGTGGATAAAATCACTGGGATACACATCAAGTGGATAGTAACATTAACTTCATTGGAGTGGTATGACCTATAGAAGGCCAAGTGACCCTTCAAGTCTAGTAAAGCTGTCATTGCGGTTTCTCCACAATTGAAAGTGAGGGATTTATAAGCTGATTTTGGGAAGTTGTTTTCTCTTATTAAGCATAATTAGTGGTGATTAATATTGTAATAGTCACGTATCAACGGGAGAAATAATAGAGCAATATTTGAGTGATAATTGGTAGTAATTGAGTGATAATTGGTAGTAATTGAGTGATAATTGGTAGTAATTGAGTGATAATTGGTAGTAATTGAGTGATAATTGGTAGTAATTGAGTGATAATTGGTAGTAATTGAGTGATAATTGGTAGTAATTGATAAGGGGTTAGTTATCATATACTTGAATGTTGGATTTTAAGGTTTTCAATAAAAGATAAAAACGAAGTATTGTAAAATATCGATACTATATATTCAAGCTGCCTACTCCCTCAAGTCAACTTGTGGCTTTTTAATCACTCTAGTCTTCTTAGCGGTACCCCTTTCAAAAGCGCTTGCCTTGTGCAAGTCTCTACCCATATTATCTAAGTCCTTGACCTTGTAGATTCTAACAATCCAGTTGGTGGAAGTGAATGCTTCTTCTATGACATTCAATTCAGGAGAGTTTTTGGCTGGAATGGTCTGTTGTCTCACTCTGTCAACACCATCTCTACCACTGAACATGTCATGGAATCTGTAGTAGGACATCTTGTACATCAACGAGTCCTTCATAGTTTGGGTGGCACCACCATCAACCTTGTATTCACCTTTGTCAGTGAAGAAGTCTCTTTCATGGACTTCATCAGGCCAAATACCTTCGCTGATTCTGATCATCCACAAAAACTTGTTTAAATCGTCACCACTATACCCGATTAAGCCCCCAAAGATAATCAACACATAGTCTACATCGTGTTTCTTCAAAATGTCATACGCCACATCTTCATTGGAGCACATAGCCTTTCCTACAGTAGCAATGTGAGTGTTGTTCCAGGTATTGTTATCAACCAAAGTGGTACGGTCGGCCATACCACCAATTTGGTAGCCGTAATCCCACCAAGCCATAACCTTAGCGTCTTCAGGAGTGTTCATTCTCAACCAGTAGTATGCTTCTCTGTAATCATCAATGACAGCAGGAGAGCCATCAGGGTTTCTCGAAGCCAACACCACAGATGGAGACGAATAAGCAGTGGATGTTACCCAGGTACAGTGGTACACAAAGAAAAACAAGTAGTAGGAAAAGGATAACAACACCATAGCCTTGGAAATAAGACCCAAGATCTTAGTTCTGGAGAAGATGGATTCATTTTTGGTGAAGATATCGGAAAAGTCAAAGTAGATATCAAATAATTTACCCACAGCAATGGCACCACATACACAAATGACAGGTGTCAAAGTCAACATCAATCTGACCATAACACCAGCAAAGTAGGAACACAACACACCGTAGATGATGATGAAAAGGTGTTCGTCTCTCAATTCCTGGAAACATAAGTAGATTCCAACCGGAAACAACCAGATCAACATAGAAGTGTCAAAGAAAAATGCAGGCCAGGCAGTTGGTTGATGCTCTGAAACAGAAGCAATGATAGGAATATGGATCTTAGCATAGTTTGTGTCCCACAAGGAATAGAATCTACCAGTCCATGGAGCGATCCAACCTAAAGCAGTCAAACCAACCAAACCACCAATACCCAACAAACCAATCAACACCACAGAAACTACCAAAAACGACTTGAATTGCTTTTCAGGAATCTTAGACTTGATGTAGTCACCGAAAGACACTAATTGGATCAAGCCAAAAACACCCAAAGCAGCCATGTGATCATTGGATCTAATAGGCAAGAAACCAACAAAAGGAATTTGCATAGAAGCAATAGTTCCAATGGCATACCAGGTATTATAAGCAGTGTATAACTTGTGATTGTAACGGCCCATCAACAATAACACAAAGACGTGCAAAGGAATCAAATTGGTGATGAAAACATAACCACCCCATGCACTAACCATGTAGAAATAGAACAAAGCAGTCAAGGTTCCGTAGAAAACCGAGCCCAACTTCATAGATTTAATCCAGAAGTAGAAAGTGGCCATCAACAAGGTGATAGCAATTGCTTCGTTATCGTAGGAACCTGCCACAGATCTGGAAATGTAACCTGGAGCAATCCCCATGAATATAGCAGCCAATAACCCTGCATTAGAGTCTTTCATTTCTTTAGTTAAAGAATAAGTAAAGATAGCAGTCAAGCCGGAAAATGCAGGAGCTAATAAAACACAAATGTTTCTAATATCTACTGGCAAACATAACCACTCCTTCAACGTGTGCCAGATAATACCAGAAGTAACCATCAAACCTGGATACAAAGTCCCACCAGTGACTCTTCCCAAAGGATACCAAGTTCTATCATCGAACCAGTTCAAGAAATCATAAAAAGAGTTGTTGACCAAATATTTGGTGGCTCTGAAGTTGAACCATGGATCAAATTCGTGGATAATACTCTCGAATCTTATCACACTGAACAATCTGGATGAGATGGCTGCTCCAGCAATTGAGATGAAAATTACCACTCGCAACAACAACTTAATGGTCTCTACCTTGACACCATACACAGTGTTCAATTGAGCTTTTGGTGGTGGTTTAGCTTCGGGCGTAGTTTTCATTGTGTTGTTGAAAATTTTCGAAACACGTACTGGTCGATTTTTCGCGAGTTGTGATACTGAGATATTGGAAGGTACCAAGTATTATTGGAGAGTGGCGTAGATAAGGGCGTGTACTTGGCCCAGGACTGCAGTAAGAATGTGTGGTACATGATTGTATATTATAAAATCACCGGGTTAATAAGTTTTGAACAGTATTGGTTGGAACTTACAAGTATTGGTTAGAATAGTAGACGAACAGTAGTTACAAAAGTTACAAAAAGAGTTACAAAAGAGTTAAAAAGAGTTACAAAAGAGTTAAAAAGAAGCCGTTAGAAACCAGACTTACATGTCTTAGACCTAATCTTAACCTAAAAAGAGCTCCAGCTCCAGTTCGCAGGTACACTTCCTACCTGCTGCTCCTCACTCTCCAAGTAAGGCTTATTGACATGCTTGTTGATTGGATGGTCAAACTCTCCTCCTGGCGTATTTATATTCTTGGGAACTTGTGGTGTCAGTATTGTCTTCTGTACGGGTCTGACACCTTGCTCCTCAGAGCTAGTAAAGTACGCATCTCTGCTTCCGCTGAGACTAACAGGAGCACTCTGAACCTCTGTGGCTTGTGGATCTATGTGGAACTCGGCCTTAACGAATTCATTGTACTCCTCAATACATTTGTCACACACTCTGGATAACGTACCTCTCCCCCCGGTAGTAAACTGTGCAAGATGGTTAATGTACAAAAAGTGGGAAGTGTGTTCTTTACAGAAAATACCTCCACATTTTCTGCAATGATGTCTTCTTTCAAAGAAATTGAACTCTTTATTGCATCCTTCCTCATTACATTTGTATACAGTTTCATCTTTCTCCCAGTGCTTCTTTGAAGGTGGTTGACGAAGATATGATTCATAAGTGACATGCTGTTTAGGACTGAGCAACTGAAGCAAGCTCTGGATTGACTGAACAGTGCTACTAATAACGGAGTCAGTGGATCTGCTAGAATCAATAGACTTCATCGACGCAGCACTAGATTCGTTAATGTAGCTATAGCTCTGGTTCATGCTGGTTCCACTAGGTTCTTTTTCTTGATCAGTTCTTCTCAACACTGCTGGTACGTACATAGGGCTTCTCAAACCTTTGATTTGCTGAAGCTGTTTGTTATTCAAACCATTTTTGAAGTTATTCTGAGCCTGGTTGATATGAATGTTAGATGGTCTATAAGTTTTCTCCTGCATTTTTTGCGGCTGGGACAAACTTGACATCAGGTTGACATTATTAGGGTGGTTTTGCAAGTTTTGACTCGGATTTAACATGTGTGGATTCTGAGTCTGCGGATTCACATTCTGTGGATTCTGTGGCTGGAGCTGACTTTGTGGAACCACCTGGTTGATTAGCGGCGATGATTTTCTTCTGTTGTTCAACTCATTCAAAAGTTGGTTTTTGTTGAAGTTGGTTTGAACCTTCAACCCATTCAAATGAGTTTGGTGAACGTCACTATGGTATTTTTGCAATTCCACATTCTGATCTAAAGGTGAAAAATCTCCAGCCTGTTGCACATTAGGCAGATGGTTTGGGCTGGCTACAACCTCGTTGGTGACATCGGTTTTTATAGGAGACGTTATGGGTCTATGATTAGGTTGTCTAGTGAGACTGGCAAAGCTAGACAAATCAACCTCAGCCGGCTGATATGGTTCAGATTTCTTGGTTGAGTTCAAGGAACTATTGATGCTGGTAGACGAAGGCTTTCTCTTCAAATCCTTATCTCTCTTTGGGAGCGGAGACAAACTCAATTTCTTTAACGCATTCATGGTGAGTCTCTGTTGCTGAATTATTGTATCTTCATCATAACCATCATCGTCGTTGTTAATTTCGTTTTCGTCTCCTATGGTGTAGTTGGTAACCGGTTCATGTTTACCGTTGGCCTGAAACGGTAATTGCCGGCCTATCTCAACCTCTTCTCTGGTGTTGGAAATGCTACTCAAAACAGGTGCCTGGATGAAAGACTGGAAATTCTTGGATGACTTGTTTGATATTATGCTATTGTGACGATTGCTATTAGGAGGGTTAATATTATTTAGGGATTTTAATGAAGCTGTTGACAATACTGATTGGAACGATTGAGTACGAGGCTTAATGAATTTTTTCTTAAACATTCGTTTATCTTCAGTTAAATCGTTGTCGGTTTCTGGATCTTCTATGGAATCTATATTTTCCTGGTTGTACTCATTGATGTCATCATCTTTATTTTCAAGTTTCTCGTCATTATCATCAACTTCCTGTGATTCCTTGTCTTCAGCCTGTAGGCCATCTAACAAATCGTTATAAAGATTTTGAGACTCACTCCGAGTTTCTGAGCCAATATTTTGTTCAGAAGGACCTTCAGGGTAACTTTCTGGGTTCTCCTGAGAACCTGAGCCAGGTTCATTGGTTTCGTTATAGTAACTGGTATAATTGTTCTCCTTATCACTGACATTTTCATTTACTGGAACGCCTTCAGTCATAGTTTCCTTACCAACCACTTCAGGGTGTTTACTACGAGAGGCAGTCTCTGGTGTTTCACTATAGTCCTGCAACCCTAGCCCAATAGTTGCTGACATGTAGTAGTTTTAAATTGCCAGCCTACAAAATTGAGACCTTGAGAATGCCGTGCACGACCTACGTTTTGGGAAGTCGGTCACATGACACATATATTGGGGGTATTTCTGGTTATTGTGGTGCAAACGTCTACGTTATGTCACAGGCTACTATAGTGTAGTATTGGTTCAGGTCAAAGAGTCAAATGCCATTTCAGGTGCTCACCAAAAGGATTTTTTCTTCAACCCCGGACTCACTTGAGTTTTATTCTTTATCTGGGCAATAACTATCGCTGAAATTAGAATTGAAACTCACGAGATTCAGCTTAGTTCAGCCATATAACGTTCTATAGGTCATTCTACACCACTTCAACTTGTTTTGAGCTTCTCGGGATAACTTTCAAGCCCTGCGCACGTGACTCTTATAATTAAGCTCGCTTTCATTGGCCGAGCAAAATCGAAGTTGAGAATTATCAAATACTCACAACTTCAGGATGATGTCTAGAATTGGATTAAGAAGTATGTATTGGTAACCTAGCATGACACAATACCGTGCCTTTTGTCAGACGCCACCAAAAAACAGCGGTATAGTTTTTTTTCCAGTTACTAACCCACAGATACCCAGAGTATTTTGAGAGCCTCGTTAAGAAACGCTCAATACAACACCATCAGAACTATTGCTACTGTGAAATCCACCCACGAAGATGCTAACGAAATCTTGATCAATCAAAGAAAGAACAGACCTTCTTCACCACATTTGCAAATCTACCAACCACAGTTGACCTGGATCTTGTCGTCATTTCACAGAATCACCGGGGTAGCCATGGCAGGTGCTTTCTACGGTATCACCTGTACCTTTGCTGCCACCTCTCTTTTGGGATTCCCAATTGATGCTGCCAGTGTTGTTGGTATTTTCGCTGGCTTACCAGTTATGTTGAAGGTGACAGCTAAAGCTGCCATGGCTTTCCCATTTGTTTTCCATGCTTTCAATGGGGTTAGACACTTGGTGTGGGACTTTGGTCACCAGTTGACTATTCCAGGAGTTTACCAAACTGGATACGCTGTGTTGGCAGCCACCGGCTTACTTGGATCTTACTTGGCTTTCCTTGCCTAGAATGCATATTTATATTGAATTGTTTGTTTTGTAGTGTCAAGGGTGTATTAGCATCACGTTAGACTAGAGTACTTTTGTAGTGTCAAGGGTGTATTAACACTATTAGACTAGAGTTTGTTACTTGTTGAACCAATTGCAAGTACTAACAACATTTACTTGTAAAAGCACTACTGAAATATGAACCCCAGTAAATTGTATACATTTTCAGGATCCGAGATTATCAAAACACTATTTCCTTTATTACACTATTTCCTTTATTACACTATAATCTATAATACACATAATACACCCTGACGTTATATTTCCACACCTCTAAGCTTCTGACCAAATACCACTCTAATCCTCAAAGTTATCAGATTCAAACACAGTGTGACTGGCCATAAACAAACTTCCATGGATCACCCCCAACTTCTCAATGCTCTTGTATTGCAAGCTGGAAATGTTAATCAACTCGTTGAAGTCGTTCAAGTTAGCTGCCAACTGTACCAACTGGCTGTTTAGATGACTCAAGTGTCTCTGTTTCTCCTGTGACTTCTTGTCCATGTTTATCCTTATGTCCTTCCGCACTAAAATTTTTCATCCTGAAGGTTCCTAGATCACATACGAATTCAGTTCATATAGTTTGTATCTTGGTATTCGGTGAATAATATTGCTCCAAAAGTGGTTTTAATCACATATAGTGTTGGTATTTTTGCAATCCGTTTTTTCCAGCACCTCAAATTGACCTTGTCAGTTGTTATTGGGTATCGTTCGTAAAATCTGCATTGCTTGATAACATGAAAATGAATAATTCCATAGATAAAAATACAAACGAACCCCTTCAAAAGTTTCCCAGGATACAGCCACAAGTAAGTGGCGGTAATTTGAAGAAAAAACCCATTCCCATTGCTGTGCTTCCTAAACCATCATCCAACCAAAAATCAACATTTAACCCCAATGTCAAAACAAGCAAATTAAAAAACGATATTGCCTTGAATATCAACACCAGTAAAAGATGGGTCTTGCCACCTAGGCCCAGACCGGGCAGAAAACCCGTCAATGAAGAGCCATCTACCCCCACAAATACCCCCTCGCAAGTGACTAATGGTACTCCGGCGAAGAAGGAAAAAGTAAAGCCAGTTGCCGTTTCCAATACCACTGCTACTAGCAGCAGTAGTTCTCCCCCAGTGCAGGAGACACCGGAAATGGCGGACTTGAAGATGAATTATCTCTCGAAATTAAAAGAACAAGAGCTCATCTACAATTACATTGACATCATCAATAATCAGATCAAGCAATTGGACTTTATTAAAAACGGTTACATTACATTTGACACCTTGAACCAGATTGAGCCACATATCGCAGACTCTAAGCCCGAGTTTACTAGTACAGGTGCTAGTATTAACTCTAGTACTGGTACTAGCTCCGGAACCGGGACCGGGATTTTCAACAACAACGTTGGAATCAACAGTGGAGCTGGAGCATTGGGATCTTCCATGGGAGGTAAGTCATTCAAGGAGATTGAAAATATCAACAACTTCCAGGATTTGAATAACTTTTTAAACTATCTCATCAAGTCTTCGAATTTGATTCACAGAGTAACCAAGAACTATTCCAACAACTCCAATATCAACGATCAACTAAACACATATTTGAGGTTAAGAAAGACGAATAAGAAGAAAAACGACACCAAGCTAGAGCGACTGAGTTCAATGGGAGCCACTGCTTCCACCAATTCGCTTGCTACGTCGGTGTCGGTTTCTGGATCCACATCTATAGTCGGGTCTAATTCCGGATCGGTTACCGGGTCTCCTAAACCAGAAGTAAAGCTGTTTGATAAGTTGAACAAATTGTCAAACAATCTTTTGAACGAAAACAACTTGTTTGACAAGTTGATCATCAACGACGAATTTGACAACAAGTGTCGAATTTGCAGGAAACCAAGTCCCTGTTTCTGTCTCGATATTGATAAGAGATAGCTTATGAAGTAAACACCGTAAAAACACAGTACAACCGCTGTAAAAAGCCAAAAACATGAGTGCACGATAAGAAACATTTAGATAATGTCACGAATAAACGATTAATGAATTTTCTATGTACAGTTATAAAGATTGGTTCTTTCTCTTTTCGACTTTTTCCTTAACCAAGATGTCTCTTTCGATATCCAAGTACTTCTGGGTCTGGTATTGCTTTATACATGCCAACTGGTCGCTGTTAGGGCCCTTGCACTTTACCACAGCTTCGATAGGGTTCTCGTAAGAGTTGGAACAAGCAATGAACTTTTTTATGTACTCATCGCATCTTACAAATGCCTTTTTTCTCCATCTCTGGAAGATCAACTTTTCTTCCTTAGGAGTAACTATCCACAAAGGAAGGTTAGGGTCTGAGTGTAACTCCACACCCTCGTACAATGTTTCTTTGGCCATGATTCCACTTTTGAGAAAATTGCGAGTTTTTCTGTGCAACGTAAATTAGGGTGTTTACAAACAGCGTTTATTTCAGCAAAGCAGTACAGGATGTTGGAAGGAAACCCAGAAGATTTGGTCCAATCATCCATAGAGTCATTTGAAATCACTCCAGACTTACAGACCATAGATAGAATCAAAGACTACCAAATACGGTTACAGACCATAAGAGACAAAATTATAAACAAACAACAACAAGTGAACAAAGAAATAAAAGCCCAAGTAGACGAAATCCAAAACGAGATTCAGAAAATAAGTATAAGCGCTATTGGAGAGTCAGAGGGTTCGGAAAATATCTTGAAAGTGATGAATAAAAGATCAGTTGAGTTGGATAATCTCAAGATCTCACTAGCTAAAAAGATCAATGATCTAGAGAGCCTAATCAACTACAACACCCTTCAGAAAAACAAACTAGCAGAAAACTTGGAATCGCTCAATGGCAACTACGCTGATATGATCAACAAAGAGGTGGTAGAGTTGAGAAATGCCAGTGTTTTCAAAGTTAAGTTGTATCAGGGCATAGGTGTGAATCTTGATATCAACCTGGAAAGTGGTGAGGATAAGGTATTGTTTAATAATACAGAAGGAATTGACTATTTGAAGGTAGGAACCTATAGTGACTATTTCATTAGCAACTACATCTGGGATAATCTTTGAGAATCTGTGTTAGCAGCTGTATAAGTAGGATTTGTAGCATATGTATAATATATGTTGATAGTAGAAAACCTCATTCGCACTGGTAAAAAAAAAAATTTTCATACAACGAAATGTTTGGTCCTTTTAAATCAAGTTTATCCTTGTATGGAGGATACTTGTGGAAGTCAGCACCAAGGTTGTCGCCACCACAGAAGTCAAGATTGAGAAAGAGAATGCAACTTGTGGATTCCAACATCGAAAACATCTACAAAGGATTATTGCAATCAGGATGTAAAAGCGGTACCATTAACACCGAATTCGTATTGCAGGACAGAGTTGGTGTGAAAGATGAGTTCAAGAAGGTCGAAGCTACTGCCGAAGATTTGACAGGATACAAAAGAATAGATTACTTGAAACACCAATTACCAAAGGAACACGAAATGGCGCCAATAGACAAATACACCACCTTCGACAAGAAAGCAAAGAACTATAGAAAGATCGTGTTCAAGGTTCCAAAGTGGACCAAAAAGAGTTTCAGAGAAAACCCAATTTATCACTAACTGTAAATAGAGTCGCATATAGTGACGTTATGAATGTATACAAGAAATCTGGACTTGTTCATCCGTAAACCGTAACTGTTGTAGGTCATGAGCATTACCAGAAAGCGTCACTGGTTTGCCAGCATTTCGTAGTTGGAGCGGAGTCGTGGCTGAAAATGTTACAAGTTCAAGCACTTCATTGCTTTGGAAACTGTGCCTTTGCTAGTTCATATAAACACAGGACAACGGAATCTTCCTTGGTTTCAGGTTTACTTTAGCAACTACGGTTTTCTTAGTTTCATATTTGCATTTTTCTTGCTATATATAGAGTTCTAGAATGTCGAAGACAGCCATTCAAATGCAAAACCGAGTAGGATGTCGTAAGACGCAAGCCATGTTATCACTCGGTTAGGATGGACTAAATCCAGTCTAAAAATTCATCGAATCAATGGTCCAAGATGTTACCACAGACTATGCAACCGTGCTACTTTGGGAGTCAATATGCGTTTTACCGTTGTGGTTATTACTTTTATTTCACCGCCAGTTTCAGGGAAAAACTTTTCACGTTTACGTGTACATGTGTTACTTAGAGACATTATTCTCAAACTATGCATTTCTATAACCGACCCAATATCATTACTCGTAAAATAGCTACGGTGTAGCTGGTTCTTGTTTGGTTGTACCGGTAAAGCCATTACTTGGCGTACAGCAAATTCAACCATTTCTTGTAATTGCTCGAAGTGCTAATAATGTAGTTTGGCTCGTTTGATAAATTGTAATTGAGGTTAATTTCGTCTATGTCCTCATCGGTAAAGTTGGTGCTGGTAACAGCAGATTGCAATTTGTATAATTCGTTGTTTTGATAGTCGGGACTCAATAAGGGACTATAATTGTACAAGTTGGACATTTTGGTGTAATTCAACTCGTCAGTCTTTTGGCAGTTGGCCGAACAGTAAATGGAGTTGGAGTTACAGATCGTATCACAGTTGATACAGTAGTTTTCAAAGATCAAGTCAGTCATGGTATAAAAGTTGTTTTAGATGCTGGTATACAGTTGGGGATTGCAAGCTTATATATGCAATAATTTGTACCACATGAGTCAATAAGTAGTATGCAGGAAAACACACTTGACACACCACAGTTTATTTTTCTTATTTATTAGCATCGTGGATGTCGCGGGTCTAGTGGTGCTTGGAAGAGACTAGAACTATGACTAACGTAAGGCCACAGTGTTCCAGCTGTGGAATAAGCCATGGAATGAGTAATGTGAAACTAATGCCTCATTGCGATTAATACCTCATTTGTGGTAAATACCTCAGTGTGTGGTAAATAACTCAGGTAATGCAAACTGACTCATCTTGAGCACATTTAACTGTCATGTTTAACATTTCACCTGATTAAATTGCTAATGTCGCATCTCCTATAATTTCCACCACGCTACTGGTACCAGCTGCGGTCTGCGTGGGGTTGGTGCGTGGGCCCAGTATTTTTTGTGGGTAGTGTGGTTTAGTTTGCCCTGGCAATTATACTTGTGTTATTGTCAATGTGTTGCGTAAATGTGAAACTGTACCCTTGTGCATTCCGGGGTATTGTGTGATTGTGCTTGTTACTGTTGTGAGAGATTTTGTGGATGTGTGGATGTGTGTAAAGTGGTGTGTAAGTGTAAACGGAACTTTTGTTTGTGTGTTTGTGACTATGAATGTTTAGCAATAATTGGTTGCTGGGCTTTTGCGGTATGGAAATCTATTTCTAGAACTAAACCCTGATTTTTTACCGCACTGCATATTGGTGAAAGGGTTCTAGTTCCAGACCCAGTCTCTTAGCTTGGTGAATTTGACTGTGCAAGGCTTGCATAGCCTAAAGCCTAGACCACTAGTGCTATTATAAAACTACTATTTTGAAAACTGCTTCAATAACAAAAAATTTGAAATGAAGTGCCAGATGCGATTTTCACATTTTAGCATCACTACATGAATTGCATAGTATTTGAAAGTACCTGCGTAACTATCACAAGACGTTTGGTTTCAAAGAGTAGAAAGTAATACAAAAAACCTATTGGATAGTAAAAGGCATTTATTCATCTTCCTGACCATAATCACATCAAAAATCATAGCAAGAGAAAATTTGACACAGTAAGGGAGGAAAAAGATATAGAAAAGTGCAGTGAAGTGAATCCAGTGCAGTAAATGAAACCAGTGCAGTAAATACAACCAGTGCAATAAAGTGATAAGTACAGTAAAGTGATAAGTACAGTAAAGTGATAAGTACAGTAAAGTGATAAGTACAGTACACCCCCAAAACATCATAAGCAATCTAGATAAATACATTATTTACCCTCCAATTCTATATTCTTTTACCTCATCTCACACACTCTTAAACTTGTATTTTAACCCATCCAACCTCATCAAATTACTAGTATTATCGTTAAAGTCTTTATAAACCAAGTAATATCCGGCAAAAATGATAACACTGATCACACCAAAGTACCCTAACCAAAGCAGAAATACTACACTCGCTACCCCAGTTAGGTTCAAGATGTGGTTGGCTGTGATTTCATGTCCAGCAACAAACGCCAACTTTGAGTTCTTCACCAAATTATTCGAGTTGAAGTAGTTATATATAACTAGTAAGTTTAGCACTGTCAAGTTGTTACTCACCAATAGTGATTTGTCAGATCTGACTACCAAGTTTAGGACGATGAGCATGGTCAATATTATCACCACTGAGTAGTTCAAAAGCTTGAGGTAGTTAGAAAGGTTGGAGGAATTCTGACGGTTCAATTGATTTATTAGGAGGGTCTGGTCATCGGAGTCTAAGGGCTGTGATAGTTGTGAAAGGAGCTGTTTATCAACCTTCATAGTTGGTGCGAGAAAACTAGATCACACAAAAATAAGATCGCAGCGAAAACTAATGAGACGGTGGAACAAAATCGAAGTTTACACAGAACGGAGATGATCCAAGGATACGGAGTGCCATAGTATGACCAATTTCAAATGACACAATTGTGGGGGATAAGAGATAAGATAAGATTAGAAAATGCTGTGGCTTATATTAGGAACCACAATCGAGTTACCACTGGCCACAGCTGTAGATAGGAAGAGTGAAAAGGAATAGTCTATAACACAGTTTTCGAGTAGACCGTAAAAGGTAATGGAAACTGAGGCAGGAAATATCCTGAGTTGGAGAAAAGCATACAAGTAAAGTCTCTGAAGTACAGGATGTAGGCAATAGTAGAGCGCAGGAAGTAACACTCACAAAACTAAAATAAAGCAGTATATCGTATCACCACTACTTAGTAGCAATGAAAACAAACAGCGTACCATAGAGACGGTGAAAACAAGCGAAATGCAGCACTGAAACTTAGCACTGAGAATAATCAATGAGAGTAAACACAGAAAATAAACCTGAAAATAAGCACTGAACATAAGCACTGAAAATAACCACTGAAAGAAGCACTGAAAAATTGGTGGTGCAATTCTGTAAATACAAGCTTTTGTGAAACCACTACTCAGCAACAGCAATGAAACTACTATATCGAAACTACTAGAGCTAGTAATACGAATTTGGAAACTTACAACAAACAACTGGAAACTACCCAACAACAGTCCATGGATCAAAACAAATTACACTCAAATCAGACTCTAATGTAAACACAAAACAAGACAACAAGAATCCCACTAACAACAAAATGCATCGCGACCAAATAAATCGTTTCGTCTAGTGTCCCCTTCAGGTACCAATTAGTGTCAATCTTGTACCAAAGTAGTCATGGCCAACTTCTGTCCTGTATAGTGTCATGTGTTATTTTCGTGTAGATTTCGGCTCAAAACTCATCACATCACCAACGAATACAAGCAGTTCAGTGCCATGGTAGATTACCCACAAGTATACCACCTACACATCCAGCTTACAACCATCCTACTAACGCTTTTAATATTTCAACTCCTAACCAATAACTACCAAAACCACAATATTGGATCTTTGAGAATGTTTCAAAGTGAAATTCTACACGATTGTTGTTCCAAGATTATCCAAACACGCACCTAACAACCTCATGTGATCGTTGATGAGTATCAACTGGTTAATTGCGTAGAGTCTACTCTATTACAACCTTCACAATCCATGGGGCCTTGCACCAATTCCAGCCCACTATTGCTACCACTCCGCCTTGCTCTTTCTTTTTTGGCCTCTTTCTCTGAGTTGTTCATACATTTCCCCGGTTCCTAAAAATGCTAGTCTAAATACGTTCTATTTACTATATATAACCTGTCCGGCGCACGACCTTAGAATCGAAAAAAATTCGCTCATAAACAATAATTTTTCCCCTAATTTATTTTTTTAGTTATTCATATAGAACCAACTAACCACCATCCAAAGGTGCTTTGATATTATACCTATTTCACATCACTCACACCATAACAGACAGAAGCTAGCATTTATTACTTGTTTCTACCCTCATTTGTTGTTGTCACGAGGTTGCTTTTAATAGTCATCAGCGGCTATTTTTTGGTTCCCTTTTATACCCACAGGTTGAATACTGCAACTTTTGATACTGTTCAACATTTCACTTCTTTGCGTGCCTGCCGTTCATTTATATGGTAACGTTTTATAATACCCTACACTCGTTTTAATCATGAGGTTTTCAAATATTTGTTGGTTGTTGCCATTAGTCTCAGGTCAAATCATTGATATCACCAATAAGAAAAGAGAAGACGTCAATAGAGAACAAGCCAAGAGAGCTGATGGAATTCTTCTTGATACTACTATTAATCTTTCCGATTTTACTCCTGGATTTCAAGTCTTGTCTTCAAATGTTAGTGACTACACTTCTTCCAACACAGCTACTTTGAGTTCTTCTGTTCCAAGTGTCAGAACATCTTCAAGCACTAGGGTAAGTGCAAGTGTGCGTAGTTCGAGCGCTAGTGCAAGTAGCAGTATCAACACTCCAAGCACTAGAACTCCAAGCACTAGAGCAAGTGCAAGTACCAACACACCAAGCAATGACCCAAGCTCGCTGGCATCAATACCCCAAAATTCCGCTATTCAAAGCTCTTCCAACCAACACTCCTTGGAAAGCGCTGTGGAGAGCTCATTCAATTTTGGAAGTTCTGGTCAAATACAAAATTCTCAACAAATTGAGCTGCCAGCTCGTTCTGTATTTGATTCAACTTCCAATATTGATCCCACTTCTGGAAATTCTTCTCCTTTGTCCACTCGTGACCGATTATCTTCGAGTGATAAAAGAGATACCTTGGCAGATATAATTTCTAGTATTACAGCCAAAGGCGCCTCCACAGCTTCCCCAACCAAAAGTGCTAACGGTGATAGGCCTACTGCCGGTGTTGAAGCAGCAAGTCTGTCAGCAACTGCCTTCGATGACTGGATTTCTTTATTGTTTTTTCCATCATCTTCTGCTTTTGTTGGTTCTACTGCCAGGACTACTGATTCTAGTACCCCAACTATTAACAACTTCCCTGCCCGATCAACATCAGTTTCAACTGCTCGAATTTCAGTTGCAACTACTTCCACTAGCCCTACCTCAGACTCACCAGGTGTAGTGCCTTCTTCAAATCCAGCAAAGCCATCACATCCCCAACCTGCTGGTTTGTCTTCTGATGGTAATAGCGCATCCCCAACAAGCAAAACTCCAGTTGAGTCATTTACACCATTAGCATCTCCAAGCATTGTTGATTTGTCTTCAACTCCATCACCTCCACCTACTATCCGTTCTAGTTCAATTTCGTTGGCTACTCCTACTATTTCTGACATTGGTTCATCTGGTACCCCTTCAACTGCTCCTGATACAGTCCCAGAGCCTTCTACAGCTCCAACGTCTTCTCCAGCTGTTCCAGCTGCGCCTACTAAAAGTTCAATTGGTCCACAGTCTATTTTCGACGCATCTGCTTCAAGTGTTCCACCTGCAGACAGCAGCGACGTTCCAACTAGCACTCCTCCAAATCCACTAGCTCCAGAATTCACTCCAACTAGTACTCCACCAATTAGTACTCCACCAACTAGTACTCCACCAACTAGTACTCCACCAACTAGTACTCCACCAACTAGCACTCCACCAAGTCAAGTTCCAGAATTCACTCCAGTTAGTACACCACCAACTAGTACTCCAGAATTCACTCCAGTTAGTACACCACCAACTAGTACTCCAGAATTCACTCCAGTTAGTACACCACCAACTAGTACTCCAGAATTCACTCCAGTTAGTACACCACCAACTAGTATTCCAGATTCTCCAGTCAGTACACCACCAACTAGTACTCCAGAATTCACTCCAGTTAGTACACCACCAACTAGTATTCCAGATTCTCCAGTCAGTACACCACCAACTAGTACTCCAGAATTCACTCCAGTTAGTACACCACCAACTAGTATTCCAGATTCTCCAGTCAGTACACCACCAACTAGTACTCCAGAATTCACTCCAGTTAGTACACCACCAACTAGTACTCCAGAATTCACTCCAGTTAGTACACCACCAACTAGTATTCCAGATTCTCCAGTCAGTACACCACCAACTAGTACTCCAGAATTCACTCCAGTTAGTACACCACCAACTAGTATTCCAGATTCTCCAGTCAGTACACCACCAACTAGTACTCCAGAATTCACTCCAGTTAGTACACCACCAACTAGTATTCCAGATTCTCCAGTCAGTACACCACCAACTAGTACTCCAGAATTCACTCCAGTTAGTACACCACCAACTAGTACTCCAGATTCTCCAGTCAGTACACCAGTTAGTGTTCCACCAGCACCTTCCAGCACTATTCCAAATAGTAGCCCGGTTACATCCAACACTCCAGATGCATCCAGTGTTCCAATTCCGGTCAGTACCCCTGATGCTTCCAGCCTTGTAGCACCAAGCACTGCAGACCTTTCCATTGTCACAACCAGTGGTAGCATCAATTCTGCACCTGTTCCAAGTTCCGCAGCTGCTAGTGAAGCTTCCAATGCAATCGCTAGTAGTTTAGTTGAGCCTACTGAATCAGTTCTTCCTAGTGGAAGTGAAGCAGTGACCAGCAACGAAGCAGCCAGTACAGCAGAAACTAGCGCAGCTGCTGCCAGTGCCAGTGAAGCTGCCACCAATGCTACCGGTACTAGTCAAGCTGAAGCCAGTGGTGCTGCCACCAGTGCCGCAGAAAAATCCGCAGTTGAAACTGCTGCAACTAGTTCTGAAGCTGAAGCTGGCACTGCAACTGCAGGTGTTTCCTCTGCTGCTGGTCAATCAGAATTGCCAGCTCCAACTTCAGCTAACTCACCAGCTGCTTCCAGTACTACTAATGGTGGATGGTTGCCATCTGGTTTGATTGTGGAAGATACTACTGAAACAGGAAGTGCCACTACCGACGAAGAAATAACTCGTGCAACAGCTCAAGCATCTCAAACATCAGGATTGCCTCGTGCTATTACACCAGCTACTACCTCTGACCCAGGTGAAAATTATGATGTTGTTTATATTGGTTTCACCTCAGCATTGAACTATCCGTTTGTTGTTGAACATTCCTTGTCTTCGGCTCAGATTTTCCAATACTTGCCTAATGTTTTGACTTTCCCATTTACTGCAGACAAGATTTACGACGATGTTTCCGTTAAGAGATTAATTCCATTCACAGCCGAAGGTATCAGTTATACTATTACTGTTGCAGAGGTGTATTTCCCTACCAACTCCGTTCCTGCATTGCTGCAATTCTTGCAAGATTCGTCATCTAAATTATACAGAAACCCATCCAAGACTGAAGCTTCATTGGCTGCGTTGATTGACAAGAGAATTCCCTTGACAGGATTGAGTATGGCATCTACTTCAGGATCTGGCACAGATAGTCCAAACTACAATAATGGTTCCATTGATGCCAACTCACCAAACACTTTGTTCAACTCCAACTCCAAGATTGTAGCTATTACTATTGGTGGTGCTGCTGGTGCAGTTGTTTATATCTCATTGATGGTTCTTTTGTTCAAGCGTTTCAAGAGCAAATCAGTAGAATTACCTCCTAGTGATAGTGAGAGTAATGTAGGTGTTGAGAGTGCACAAGATTCTGTCAGTGCTTTATTCTATAGAATTTTGGAAAATTCTAGTGTCGAGAGTGGAAGTGTAACCGGAAATGGTATGGGTGCAGGGGCTCCAAGCCCCAGAAGTGGTAATAGCAACGGTAATTCTGGTGGTGGTATGACAATCAGTGAACCAGTCAACGCCAGTAATTCCTTGGGATGGACCCGTTAAAAGTATACAACCAATTTTAAAATTGTTTTCATTCAGAACTGTTTAGTTTTGTTCATGTATTAATAAATGTAAGTCTTTATTTTGATATTAAAACCGTAGATATTTTATTTAGTTTTCTTTATGAACTGGTTTACTTCGTTTATAAATGCACCAGAATCATCATCTAATGTCTCAGTCAAATCTTGATAGTTCAAGTTATTTTCTAGCATGGAGTTGAACAAAAACTTGATTAACTCATCATCTTCAACACCCAAGTACTTAAGAAGTAGCGAACGTATCAATTCGTTCAATTCGGATAAAGATTCCATAGTTAATTCAGAAATACTTAATACTGCAGGTATACCGTCAGAAGAAGCTTCCAGAGACTCCTGGGATGGTTTTTCCTCCAGGTTGAGTTCATTTTCAGGTTTAGAAGCAGGAAATTGTGTCCTGTTAATGTTGTCCTTTTCTTGTTCCTGCTTCCTGAAACTCCTATTCACCGCTCCATACTTAACATTGCTAATATGCTTGAACTTCTTACTCACCAAATCGTCTTCATATGCTTCAAGGCTTGATAGCTGACGTTTGAGCTTAGATTTCAAGTCTCCAATTTTAGTATACTCTCTCATTTTGTTGTTGTATATCGTTTCCTGAGCCTTTTGTTCGTTCAATTTCAATTCTTCCCGATATTCTAGCTCACTAATTCCATCTTCAGCCGGCTCCTTATACTTGGAATCTATCTTCATTTCAGCAGGTACCACATTTTGGGTAAATATCAACTGTCTCACCCTAGACCTTTCGTCCATCAACTGTTGTTGTCTCTTTGCTTTCTCGTTCAATATCACCTGTGATCTAAACTTGACTAGTTGATTAACAATCAGGGATTTGAGACTGTTAGGAATATCTATTAATTCGTTTGGATCCACCTTATAGTTAATGTGCTCAACATTAGATCCCACATTTGCCTGATTTATCACGACTTTACTATTGGATTTTGTGCCCTTTGCAACCACCACCACTCCTTCTTCATTAAAGTAAACGATTTCTTCACAGTTCTTTTCAAGTATGCTGATATGTTCTACCAATTGTCCAATCATGCTCGGTCTCAATCGTATAAATACCGTCATTTGATCGTACATCACATTACTCCAGCTGTATTCCCCATCTATGACTTTGTCTAGCACAGACTCTACATGAGCCTCTCTCCACGCCTTGCATACCACCACGCTTCTTTGATCTAACAAGTTTGCAACCTGAAGCTGTTCGATAGGAATGTGCTTGGTTGGCTCGTACAATTCGATTTTCGTATTACTGGTGATAATCTCATTGGTATCCAAATCTTCAGGCACAGGAACCTTGAGTGATGCTGCTAATATAGGCTCTGTCCAAGCAATCCTGGCCGAGACCCTGGTGTTGTTGCCGGAATCATTTTCGTTTGTGGGTCTGATGGTTATCATTGAATGGAAGTCTTCGCGAAAATTTCAGTAATGAACTCAGATTTCACTTCAGATATCTTTAGCGATATCACAGTGTTCGAGCCGGCAGCTATCGAGGAGTTCATTCCCTTGAAGCAGAAGGTTATAGATGACCCGAATGACATAACAAAATGGAACGAACTCTTTCTTTCCATGGACGAAATGGTTAGCAGGACCATCAGTACCGGCTCAGGATTCAATGATGAGTTCAAGCACTACGTCCGTACTTCCTACCTGGAATTGCTTAATCGATTCCCAAACTTGGTGGAAATATGGAAGAGGTTTCTGATAGTAATGTATAAAATTAGCGGAGAGCTGGAAAGTATAGAGATATTGAGTCGGTCGGTTAACAATTGTCAGTTTAGTTTAGAACTTTGGCGAGACTATATCGTTGCAATGGAAATACAAGCTGCAAAAGATCCAGAAGTTAAATTGGCTCTGATTTTGAAGTTATGCTTACAACTCAATGGCTACCATTTTAATAGTGATTGGATCTGGGATAAGTATTTGGATGTGATTGAAAACCAAGAAAACCTCCCGACCTACAAGAAACTAGTGAAAATACCGGTTTATGAGTATTCCAAGTATTACAACCAATGGTTGGAAGTTAGCAAAACTTATAGCTTACAAGAATTAATTCCCGAAAACGAACTAGCGGACCTTTTAAGCAAGTACGATCATAGCGAACTATCTGTGGTTGAAAAAGACCAAGTTATTGATGAATACTCCAATAAACAGTTTTATTTAACCCAATCTTTGGTTACCGAACAATGGGAATGGGAATCGAAAATCACGTTGCACCACTTGGATTTGTCCAAACTAGACGTGATCGAATCGGAATTATCTTTCTGGATAGAGTATCTAGATTGGGCTATTTCCAAGTATCTGCTGGACCAGATCAGCATTGAACTGGTAAAGAATTTGTTCGAGAGGGCCTTAGGACCAAACTGCTTTAAAGAAGAACTTTGGTTGAAGTATCTTGCGTTCTTGAACGAACTGAAGTTAGACAAAGAATCCAAGTTTAAGCTCATGGATAGTGTTTATTCAAGAGCTACTAATAAGTTTATTCCGTTAGATAAGTACACCTTAAGATTTAGCTACCCATTTTTTGCAATTGCGTTTGATAAGTCTGTGTTGGTCAACGATTACATGTTTGACATGATGAAATACTTCAATGGCGACAACCATCTACACAAGCCATTTAAAGCACAGTTTTTGCAATGTTTCGAAACCTTGGTCAACTGCTGGAAGAAAATGTACGGGGAAGACGAGGTAATGAAGTTCTTACTAGCAGTCTTGGAGAGTCATTTAGCAAACGGAAAGAAGGCAGAAACATCAATTGAATCGAAAGCGATCAACCCTTTTATGAAGTACTTGAACGATCAATCGATAGTGGTAATTATGATGACATACTTGAGAAGTTTGAGCGGTGATGAGAGTATCAGGCAAGTATTCAATAAGTTTCATAGTTCTACACCACTCAAGTCGTCATATCAATTTTGGAAGTTCTTCATTGAGTTTGAAATAGAAAGGAATCACTTCCCAAACTTGCAAGTGGTAATGGAGTATATAACACACTATTCCACGTTACCCAAGAACATAGTAGACGAGTTAGTCAACAAACATGCACTTGCAATCCGAGCAAATTATCAAACCTTTAACAAGCAACAAGAGAGCCACGACTTGACTGATTTGGTTGATATCCACCCGTTGCTTTCAACTTCCACAGTGCAAAATCCAGGACTTCTCACCAGATATGGATTGGATTCACACTGGGCAGCTAACTTCGGTAACCCAGGTGCCAGAATAGACTACAAACCTGAACTACACAGAAAAACTAAGAAGTTTAGTTTACTCAATAACGACCCCCAAAGCTGGCCGACGTTTAGAAACTTAGAAAAGGCTGGTGCCCCTGTAACATATAAATAAGTGTATTATAAGCAAAGCATTACAAGTATCATAAAAAATACACCCTTAAACCATAAATAACCTACACATAAATGCCTAATTCAAATCCCCTTGTCTTCCGATCACTATGAGATCGCTTCTGATTTTGGCGTTGTGTGTGCATCTGTTGTCACCGAAAACCTCAAGTATCTTTAATTTAGGACACTTTCTAGACATCATGTTCAAGATTTGATCGTCAACGGCTCTTACAAAACCAAAGTCAACTGTGGTTAAGTTGGGGAAGGATAATTCAGTGTAAAACACCCTCTCGACTTCTTTTGGTTCGCCCTCATTATCTTCTATATTCTCTTGAGATTCGTCACCAGGTTCGTCCCCCCATTCCATATATCTCTTCTTAAGGGGATCATTATCCTCTGTAAATATTTGCCAAAGAAAGTTCTTTGAGACCTCCACAGAGTTGAGATTCAACTCAACCAAAGTATGACAACTGTGTTTAAGAATAGAATATACCGATTTCTCCGAGAGGTCCACACATTTACGTAAGCTTAACAGGACAAGGCCACCATTATTGAAGGTTTCAAAATCAAGCTCAGTTATTTGATCAAGGTTGTTGAAGGAGATGGAACTTAACTTGGTTAGGTTGAACGATTTGAACTCGTTGGTGAACTTGTCAGTAATATTTGAACACCCGTCAATATTTAAACTAGTCAAGGATTCAGCGCTCATGGAAACCAAATTGATAAGCAATTCATCTGTGACCAATTCTTCGGTTTTAGGATGACTGATTTCCAAGTGCTCTAGAGTATTGGAACACAAGTAATGTGGAATCAACTCGTAGATTTCACTTGAGTCTATTCCATCTAATCTAGACAACTTAAGGGAGCGCAACTTCTTGCCACATGCTTCCAACAAGCTTATCAACGAGTCATTACCGAATCTATGAGTATTTCTGACCTCGAAAGAGTCAAGATTGGCTCCACCAGCATCAAAAAACTCCTGCCACATCACATCACTAATTAAAAAAGGGCCATTCAACCTGAGTTCTTTCAAGTGCTTGAGCTTATCGGAATAGTATATCAAGTTATCGTTGTGCAACTGACCGCACATGAAAAGCGTCAAGCTTTCTATATTAGGACAAAACGAAGCTATTTTGTTGAAAGAATCACTGCTAACGTTTGAACAGTCCCAAAATTGGATAGTGGAGAGTTCAGGATTCAAAAACAAACTCACCGTAGAGTCGTTTAAGCACCGATTTTTCGACAAAATCTTGGAGATTTTCATCAAGTTAACGTTGCCAATGTCGCCCAAAGTCTCGACCTGGTCTATGTGGGTAGTAATACACCTTATGCAAATGTCCTGTAAGGTTGGAATCTTCACTACTGTTCTGTCTAAAAGAGCCTGAGCAACTCTTTTACGTTTTCTTTTGGCATTCATCTGGTTCTTTTTCTTGTTACGCTCAAGTAACTTGATCCTGTGGTTACAGTTTTCACACAAGTACCCCTTGGAGATGGTATCGTATCGTGAATAGACTGTGAGCTTGAAAGTTTGTCCACAGTCGATACAGGCATCTTCTTCCCCATCGATTTTGTATTCATTCCCAAGCTTAAAGTCGTCGTCGTCGTCGCTATTGACATTTATATCATCGTCGGAGTCATCAGGACCTCCCGCAGCCTTTCTTTTACGTGTTGCAGCCATTTTGATTTGTTCGATTTCTTCATCTTCTTCTGCAACAGAAGTTCTCGACGACGTGTTTCTGGTTTGTCTTAGACTTGCACTACCATTTTCACCCAAGTTTCCACTGGACCCTTCGGTTTCACCATCTGGGGTGTCATGTTCATCTAGAATATTCTCAATATGACTATCTCTTTCACGGTCTCTTCTTCTTCTGAACGCATCAGTAATACCCTCTACACGTAAGAACTCGGTTAATGCAGAGTTGGGACCTCTGACGTTGGAGTTACCGCGTCTTCTGCTCATGCCAGGTAAATGTGTAGTGTGTTGCCGCACCAAATTTGCCAAAATCAAAAATCTACATCGCGAAAGTTTCTATTTGCCACTATGCAAGTTACTCTTAAGGACTTCAAAAAGGAGAAGATCACGGTCACAGTCGAGGCTTCTGACAGTGTATGTACACAGAAGGACGCGAGTTAACATTTGGCCCGTTTTTTGCCGAAAATAACCATTGTATTGATCCACATACTAACCCCGTAGGTTCTTGAAGCCAAAGCACAATTGGCTGGTAAGAAAAACTGTGAAGCTTCTCAGATCAAGTTTGTTTACTCCGGAAAGGTTTTGGCCGATGAAAAGACATTGGAATCGTATAAGATCAAAGAGGGAGATTCTATTATTTTTATGATTTCCAAGGCTAAAAAGGCGAGTGGTGAAGCACCTGCACAAGTTCCTACCACAACAGCATCCGAAACCGCTGCACCTGAACCTGCACCAAGCGATTCTCCTGCGCCAATTTCTGGCACCGAGCCCGCTCCAGCAAATGCAGGATCTGAATTTGCTCAAGGAACCGAAAGAGAAGCTACCATTGCTAACATTATGGAAATGGGCTACGACAGATCCCAGGTTGAAGCTGCTTTGAGAGCTGCTTTCAATAATCCTCACCGTGCAGTGGAATATCTTGTAACAGGCATTCCAGAAGGGTTACAACAACAGGCCCCTGCCCCAGTTGCCGAAGCAGAAACTACCACTGCACCAGAAGCAGAATCTACTAACGCAAACGTTACAGAAGATATGGACGAAGACCACGGTGAAAATTTATTTGAAGCCGCAGCTGCAGTTGCACAGACCACACAGCAAGGTGAAGCCACCGGCGCCGGCGATATGGGGGATGAAGAACAGTTGAACTTATTAAGAACCACTTTACAATCCAATCCTGAATTGATCCAGCCATTCTTAGAACAATTGGCAGCATCCAACCCCCAGGTTGCCCAATTACTCCACGAGGATCCAGCTGCATTTGTCAGAACCTTTTTGGGAGGTGGTGACGATTTGGGATTTGAGTTCGAGGAAGGGGAAGGAGATGCTGCAGCCAATGTCGAAGAGGAGGAAGGAACTGTTAGAATTGCTTTAACCCCAGAAGATGAGAGTGCCATCAACAGATTATGTGAGTTGGGATTCGACCGTAACTTGGTGATCCAGGTGTACATGGCATGTGACAAAAACGAAGAGGTGGCTGCTGACATATTATTCAGAGATCAGTAGCTCTAAAATTTGTATATTAGTACTTGGTTTAGAGAAAACATTAATGAATACTTTAGCCGGTACTAGAAGCGTGTACCCAAACTACAAACCATCGGAACCCACTATGGAATATCATAATAGCAACCTCATCAATCTCTATGGAAACTTCAAACTACTGAAATCTGAAATCATGTCGTAGGTCTTGGATTCCTCTGCACTCACCGGGTTGTTTCCAGGTCTGTCGACCAAAAAGGACTTCATGCCGGCTGCTCTAGCAGCTTTAACCTCATTGACGTTGTCGCTCAAAAACAACACCTTTTCTGGAGTAGCTTCGTAGCCTATGTCCTTTAATATATTCCTGTAGGAAGATTCGTCTTGCTTGAACCCAGAGGTGGTGATATCAAAATATCCACACAACAACAGGTTGATATCAACCGAAGTGGATCCAGACCTGACATATCCAAACAACAACTTCTGAGCCTTAATGCTTCCCGAGGAATAGATGTAAACCTTGCCAGTGCTAGCAAAGGTCTTAATAGTAGCGAGAGCATCAGAATATATCGGGGCGACGATTTCCCCCTTTTCGTAGCCCAATTTCCAGATAAAGCCCTGGAGAGCCTTCAAGGTGGGGTCTTTTATATCCTTGGCCACCAAATCCTTCAAATGTGCCACCAAGGTGGTATAATCCTGGGTGACGTCAGGTGGAAATTGCACTAATATGTTGTTGATGAGGTCCAATTCGCCAGTGCCTGAGTTTTCCACCAAAGGAAATTGCAATTGCTTCAATGTTTCTGGCGCTGTTTGCGTGAAGTAAGGAAACAACTCGTCCTTAACAAACAGAATAGGACAAATGGTTCCTTCAATGTCTAGTAATAATACTTCAGTCATCATAGCAATTAGCGCGCGCTTTTCGATAAGGTTGACACAAAGATAACCATTGGCACACACTAGAGATTGAGCAGAGAGACACATTGAGCGAGACACATTGAGCGAGACACATTGAGCGAGACACTAGAGAGCTGATACTACGATGACAAAAGAATTGTTTGAGGAGGAGCTAGATTACATAAACCAAGATCACATTCATGCGTTTGCTAAAGCACTATTGTGGGACGAAATAGACCACAGCCACGATAACCTTGCCAACGAAGACGAGACATTACACAAGCTAGCCCAAGTAGAAGGCGAGGAACTCGGTACGCAGCTAAAACCGGCGTTAATCACCTCCAAGAGCGATTGGTATCCTGTTCACAGCAAAATGGCACACAAGAACGGCAGGCACACAAGAACAGAAAAGGTCCGGGATGAATTCAGGGCTGGCATAAGCTACAAATTGTTGAGATGGCCGATTCTATTTTTTGTGGGAATCTGGATTTCATTTTTGTGTGTGTTGTATTGCGTAGTTAGAGCCAATGTCGCTCTACTGGAGTACTACTTGACGTGGGTAGGAGAAAGAAAGGTTTTGAGAGACAAGCTCAGGGGCTCTAAAACATACGAGGAGTGGAAACAGAATGCAATTACTTTGGATAAGTATTTGAACTTGGACAAGTGGTCTCTCAATTCAAAGTTTTCCTATTACGACTCCAAGACAATCAAACTCACCATTAAGAGACTCCGAAACATCAGAGCCGAAAACCTGGACCATGAATTGCTTACTCTCTTGCAGGGATGCTTGAAAACAAACTTTGCTGGTATTGAAAACAGGCAGATGTACAGCCACATGTACTATGGAACCAAGCTGTTGGTGGAGGAGTACGTTGAAATTGTCACCGATTGCATCCACTATATAGTTGATAGTGACACCATAAGCGTTTCAGCTAAAAGGAAGTTTTTCCGGATTGTTCTGAAAAACTATGGAAAGTCGGCATTATGTCTTAGTGGAGGTGCTTGTTTCGCTTACACTCATTTTGGGGTGGTCAAGGCCCTATTAGATAATGATTTGTTGCCTTCTATCATTTCAGGTACTTCTGGGGGTGCTCTTATTGCAGCATTGGCATGCACACGAACCGATGAAGAATTGAAGAAGCTTTTGGTGCCCGAATTAGCTAGAAAAATCACTGCTTGTGAGGAACCATGGTATGTTTGGATGCCCAGATTATGGAAAACTGGTGCTAGATTCGACTCGATTTCGTGGGCCGAAAAGGTTCAGTTTTTTACAAGAGGTTCCACTACTTTTCAGGAATCACTAAAGAGGACTGGAAGAAAGTTGAACGTGTCAACTGTTCCAGCAGATCCACACTCACCAGTGATTTTATGTAACAACATTACTTCTCCAAACTGTATCATATGGTCTACCTTGTTGGCATCTTCAGCTGTCCCAGGTATCTTGAAGCCTGTGGTATTGATGATGAAGAAACCTCTGAACGAACACGAGATTGTTCCTTTTTCATTGGGAAATAAATGGAGAGACGGTTCCTTAAGGACAGACATACCCACAGACTTGTTGAACACCTACTATAATGTGAACTTTTCCATAGTTTCCCAGGTCAATCCTCATATCCTGTTGTTCTTTTTTGCTCCAAAAGGAACCGTAGGAAGACCAGTTGCAATTTCAAGACGTTATACCAATAAGCACCAGTTTGAATCGTTGAGAGGTGGATTCTTGGGAGCTGCAATTGAGCAATTGTTACGTTTGGAAATCACAAAGTGGCTCCGAATTATCAAACTGTTGGACTTGTTACCTCATTTGTTGGAACAAGACTGGCTGAATATTTGGTTGCAGAGATTCAGTGGCTCAATTACAGTGTGGCCAAGAAACAGACTCAAGGACTTCTGGTACTTATTAAGCGATCCTAGTGAAGAAAGGTTGGAAGAGATGTTGATGAAAGGACAAAGATCAATGTTTCCTCGTATGCTTTTCATTAAACACAGACTTTCAATAGAACGGGCAATAGAAAGAGGCCGAAAGTTGACGAGACTCTCCAATGAAATCAAAGCCAACAGGCCAATCAACTTACAATCGTCGGCGTTTGAAGTGCATTCTGTGGAATATGAAGAAACAGAAGATGACGACTACTCTGATTCCAGTGAAGAGGAATATTCCAGGTTGGATATCAGACCCACAGTATTTGAGAATAGGTTTCGCCAGAACTCTGAGGAAGAACCATATTCCAGTGAAAGTAGAACAGCCAGTCCAGAACTTAGCGGAGCTGAGGATAGGTTGTCTGCGTTGCATGATGAGGTTGATACTGGAAAAAGACGTCATTCTGTGATGTAGACGCAACCCAGGATGGTAGTATCATGAATAAATGAATTATGTTTTCAAGGAAGAACAATGTAATACTTTTTCTCTTTACACCATGTAAGTTCGATTTCTTCACAAACCATGCAATTTCTTCCAAATAAAACTATCCAATTTCTTCACAAACCATCCAATTTCTTCACAAAACTATCCAATTTCAACTCTAATGGTCTGAATATATTCCAACTCTAATGTCTGAATATATTCCAACTCTAATGTCTAAATATATTCCAACTCTATAAATAATGTCTGACAAGCACCAGTAAGCTTTAAAATTTCTTAGAAAAGTATGCATTCACCTTATTGCAATCACCAACGTCACCGTCAACCTCCACTATATACTCCAAATATTCAATAGCCAAAGGTATACTCTTCAGTTCCAACACTTGCTTCTCGTTTGCACTGAAATTCAGCAAAACCCAACTCGCCATTGTATCTTTCGTGGAATTACAAGGCTTGGGACCGATTCCCACTCCCAACTTAAACACTTTGGCACTATCATTTGTGAGCCGTTGAACACACTTGATTCCATTATGAGACTCGTTTTTCTTCATTACCGATATCTTCACCTTTCCCAAATCACATTCAAAGTCATCGTACAAAACTACTAGAGTCGCGTGGTTAAGTGGGATTTTGTTCAGTTCCAAAAACTTTATCAATGCTTTGTCAGACTCATTCATGTAGCAGTTTGATTTCACAAAGTAGATATCATTCAACATACTCATGGAATAAACCGAAGATTTCGTCAATTGCTTGGCCCCAAGATGGTCCATCACATGTTTTAGCACCAAATGTCCCGTAGAGTGTCTATTTATGGCCCCAGGGTTGCCTATGGAAAATAGTATCACCTTTTCACTCATGTTGAATGCGAAATCAAACGCGAAATATTCATGAAAGATATCAACACCGTGAAACCTGAAGTTAGAGAATCTCCTGAGACAAAGGTGGAAGCTGATGAAGTTAATGAGGAACCTGGGGTAGAAACAGACGAAGACGACTTTGGGTCGTTTGACGATGCGTCGTTCGAAGAACTCGAAACTGGCGCTCTCACACAAACCGAGCCAATTATCACGTTTGACGAGGCAGGTTTTCACGACCCGGGGTTTGAAGTCAAACTCAGGTCGGTGATGAATCAAATGTTTGATATTCCACTCCCCGAACCCCAAAATCCCTCACATCTTTTGCACGAAAGATCACTCCAGATATACGAACAACTATCCAGAATGCCCCATCTAAAGCCAAGCAACTGGCTAAAGCTGAGAATACGCCACAATCTCTTGATTAAGTTGGGGATTCCCGTGAATTTGGATGAGATCATTGACGAAAAGAACCGTGAAAAGGCGGCACACGGACATTCGAGAAAAAAGTCCATCAACGAAGAAGATATCAAATGGGAACGGTTCCACATACCTGAATTTGAATCCTTGGGCATTAGCAACGCACACAAGAACGACATGATTTCCAGAACCCACGAAACGTTGTCTAAAATCGAACAAGACAACTTGAATAACTCTAGCAAGTCCTTTTTGGAGCACCAAACCACACAGCAATTGTCAATAAAGCTTGAACAGTTGCAGGAGAACTACAATACGTTGGTGCAATTGGGCAGCGTCTGGAACCACCAGTTCAAAGAATCAAAGAAAAGCTTTGAAGTGTACGAATCTGTGGTGCAGAATTTGATAGGATACAGCCAGAAACTAGAAAGAGACGCAATACTAAACGACTTCAAGAACTTGAAGAGTAAAACTAAAAGCAAAGCTTTGTGGAAGTGATGTTACCTTATATACCAATAAATAAATCGCCTGGGTGTTCATGTCGATGCCACCTCAGTTATTGTGAAAGTTGAAGAACGATCCCAAGTCATCCAACAGCCCGTATCCACCTTCGGCTCCCGCGTGTAAGTTCATGTTGATGAAGGAGTTATCAATAAAGTTTGGAAAGCTTCCGCCAGGGGTCTGTGGAACGGTGTTTGCGTCACCAAAATGATGCTGCTCGCTTTCTGGGTTGACATCTTCCATGTGGTCCATCGAATGGAGGTCGGGAAGATGCTCATCGAGGTTGGTTGGACTGTGCACTCTGGTTGAGGGAAGACTTAACCTAACATCTGGGAACAATTGAGTAGGTTCGAAATTATCAAAAAAGGTATGGTTTGCAGGCATGCTTTCAGTTACCAAGGAGATATCAGGGAAGGAATGATGAGACGAGTTAGGCGAGCTTTCTGATTTCTTACTGGCCGAATTGCTCATAGCATTTGGTGTACGACCAGCATTGTTGGCGAGGCTTGAGGGATGTGTAAACTCTTCATAATTGGAGTCTTTGTTTGGTTTCTTCATCTGTTTTACCATTTTTTCAAAATCATTCTTGGTAGGGTCTGGATGTGGCACGTAATTGTCTCCTCTTGGAGACACTCCTGAGGCTATCAGATGAGTTGGAGAAATCAAATCCGATGTTCCATGCCCATCCCCATCAACTGCAGGTGTTCCATTTCCATTTCCAAACTGAGACTTGCCATAGTATGCCTTCAAGTTCTTCTCGGTATCGGCTGCCCTTCTAGCACTACTCAATTCCTGATTCATGGCGATTCTTCCATTTCTTTCAATCACCTGTGCTCTTTTAACATTGTCACTAGCATACTTGTCAAATAGTTTGTATAGCACAGAAGCAATTGGAAAGTTGTTAGATAACTCCTTCAAAACCTTTCTTAAAATGACCAACGAGTCTGAGGCAGTGGAACTGATCAATTTGTTCGTAGAATCAACATGATAGATCAACATCATGAGCGCTGAGTAGACAATATACACAAACACAACTGGACACATGGCGATCAAGTTCTTTTCCAAAAGAATTCGAGCAATAATGGAGATCATTCTTGCAGCCTGGAAAGAAATACCCCAGGATGGGTATTTGTAGTTGTTTGGATTGGTGGAGCTTGATCTGGCCATTCTTATCAAGTTCGATCTGTGGATCAAGTATAACCTGTTATAGTACTGGGCATTCAAAAGGCAGCTGTAGAAGTCCTGTTTTGAGACATCAGTTAAAGAGAAAGTTAGCTCCGGAGGTAGGTTGGTAAACCAAATACCCATCAACATGTCACAATGCTGGATAATTGAAAACTTGCTCTTTCTTTTCATTGATTCTGCTTTAACAGTGTACTGGTGTCTGACAATAATACCGGTGATTTCAGCAAGCTTGACCAAGTGGATGAAATACAACGCGTGCCTTACATTAACAGGATATTCAGAAACAACCCCAGATTCGGGATCGTTTTCATCGAAATCATCCACAGTTAACATAGGAACGTCACAGTCGTTCAAGTCTATTACTGTAGGTCTTCCAAAGGCAATGGCGACATTTCGATCCTTTTCAAATAAGCACCACCAAACTCTTCTCCAAATTTTCTTTTCGTTTGCGGTTAATGGCGAGTTGGTCACGTCTCTGTGAATACCAAAGCCTTGGGCTAAACCGATGGCTACTCTAGTCCAGTAGAAGGAATTCTTAGTGACATCTTCTGGACCTTCCCAGTAAGTACCTATCAAGATTAAGGTCTGGACAATTGCAATGGGATCACTTTCATAGTTAGTTTCATATAAGGCTTTTGCTCTTCTGAAAAGTGTCAAGCATGCCAAGTTGTTAGAATTATTGGAATCCAATAATAAAGGATTGGTGGAAATTCTACATCCACATAACAACACCGCCTGTAAAAGCATCAACGGCGGGTTATCATCAGGGTCATTAAATTTGTGCATGAACTCTGTACGGTTGATAATGGGCATCAAAGGGTGTATGTGTTCGAAGTAAGAATTGATCAAATCCAAGGCCAAGGCACGATCAGGCAAAAGAAATGCTCCTCTGATCTTCAAGATTTCCAGTTCCACCGAATCCAAAGAGTTTTCGCTGACGTCAAAAACATCTTCGTTCAACTGGACGTGGTTGTCACCAACACTCTGAGCTACAAAACCAATGGAAGAAGAACCCAAAAACGTGAAAGAAGCCTTTGCCTTGCTGATCATCAACTCTTTTTTATGCACTGATGGTCTGTTTTTGTATTTTGACGACAATGACGGAGGAATACTAACTTGAGAAATATTCAACACCGGCTCGCTGGTGTTTACCTGGGCCCTATCTCTATCCGGGGCATCATCTCTGGACAAATCATCATCATTCTCGGTCTTAACATGGTCTTCACCACCAGCGTGTTTCTTTTTGGCCTCAATAGAACCATTTCCTCTCTTCTTTGCTGCTGGCAACACACATTCGCATCCGAAGGTTATACAGTTGGTGCAAGGAATATGGATCTCGGCATCACAACGCACCTTTCTGGACCTACACACCACACAAGCACGAGACCCTCTTGGTCTTTTGTACTTGATAGTGAACGCCTTTGGTTTAGCATCACCCTCTTTTTCTTTTCCTGTTTTTACCATTAGAATCAATTGAGTAAAACCACAGCAATCAATCGCAGTAAACGATCTGGATTCTCAAAAACTCAATACTGCCAATAACTGCACGCTCGGACCTACGCTACAACAAGATAGCCACTTGAAGTTTATGTGGATTCAACCTTAAAACAAATTCTGGAGAAGAAATTTCGCGCTCGGAGTTTTAACTTTTGTGCAGATTTGGATGGGGGCCAATGGTGGGGAAAACATTGGGGGACCAGGTTTCAGATATGCGAGCAAAAGTGAAGAGATGTGGAAACAAGAGTAGGATAAGCGTGTCAGGGGTGCGATTAGAGAGGAAATGGGAAGATCTGGACATTTGTGAGGAGCACCGACAATAAAGTCCGTTTTCTTGTGTAGTTGTTAGGAGCACAGGTTATAGATATTTGAACGAACTAGTTCTGTAGTGTGATCACATTGGTTACATTTAAAGTACATTGCAGTGGATGCAAGGCAGAAACATCGAACCTTTTATAAGGCTTTGTAGGTGGTGGTTAAGTTAGTAAGTTTCAGTACGGTTATTTTTAGGGTTCAAGCTTTTCTTTTTGAAAAAGCCCCTTTGAAAAGCCCTTTTTGAAACGGAAACACTTTGAAACGGAAACACTTTGAAACGGAAACACTCGTTTGAAAAGAAAAACACCCTTTTGAAAAGAAAAACACCCTTTGAAACGGAAACAGAAAGGCGAATTAAACGTAGAATTTTGTGTAGGAGAAGAGGGGATACTGGGTAGATTGAAAGAGACAGAGTAAGAAACACTGAAAGAGTACACAGTCAATGAAACACTGAAAGAGTACACAGTCAATGAGAAATTTGACATGCAGAGAATTTTCTTATGTCTACAAAGCCAATTTACAACCCTAACCTAAACCCATAACACAATAGGAGACATAACAAGTTTGCAATAGAGAACTATCAGTAAATGAAAGTATAAACTTGTAATAGAGTAGCTATCAGTAAATGAAAGTATAACCAAAGTCAAAAACGGTTATAGACCAGTCCCCCTACACATCATGCGTTTAAGGGTAGTGTAGTAAGTATTTTTCGAGTAGAGGAGAATTTTCGACGTAAGAGTACAGAGTACGTATTTTATCTTTTCAAATTTAATTTATGGTGATTAACAAGTTTATGAACACCAAAACTTTATTTATACTATGATTTTATTTGGATGATAAATATATCATGAAGCCCTAATAGTATGTCAATATATTATTTACGTGTAAATCTTATTGATATAAAAATTATGTTGTTCAGATGATTATGTTGTTTAGATGATTATGTTGTTTAGATGATTATGTTAATGGAGAATTAATATACTAGATTTGAATTATATAATGTTCTATGTCTTTTAATATACAAGTTTTGCATAACAATTATACATTATTTCTTTGTGTCTGAAACCAAAAAAAGTCTTCATATATATTAATATTTCCAATTCATGGCTCCTCTTAAATTAATAAACAACTGGTTGTTGATGATTTCCTCCTCCGGAGGAGCCCGGATTTCCTGAGGCTTATGTATAAATGCTAGCCCAGCAGTAAAAACAGGCGACTCCGAATCCTCTGCTTCTGTCAATGGGTTCATTGCCATTGGGTCTTCATAATAGTAGGAGTCTTTATGGCGGAACCGGGAGTTTTGAGTTTTGCTCTTCCTCAGGAATTCCTCTCTTTTGACTTGTCTATCTTTTTCAGCTTCTGTTCCTTCTTCAAGCTTTGGAAGGAAAAGCTGGGAGATTTCGAAGTTCTGAAAGTACGAGTCGTGTGCATCTGGCATGTCCATAGTCACCATGTTCTGCATAGGCAAGTCTGGATCTGAGTATTCCTCCTGTGTGATCACAAAATTTTTATCCTGGGAATGACTATTGTCAAGAAGGTAGCCGATTTCAAATGGTTTGATGTAGTTCAATTTCTTCCACACATCCTGGAACTTCAAGTTTTCCGTAATCAACACATTCTTAGCCTTCTCGCTTATTTCATTATCTGGTTCTGTTTCCACATTGGCTAAAAACGCCTTGAACACGGGAATAATTCCTTTCCAGTCGCTGTGAATGGCTTCAAAAACACGCAAACAAATTAGTATCTGCCTTTTCGACGTCTCTCTGACCACTTCGAATCTTGAGTTCAAATGGAAATTCAAAAAAATAAGTGACGAAGTTGTGCTTGTCAAGATTGCACCAGGAGCTATAATGTGTGGATTAGCGGCTTTTAAAGCCGTAAACATGCTGGCAGCACTGGTGATCATATAAGCACTCTGGAACGAAATTCCCCAGAAATTGTTGTTGGATCTGTCTGTGATTCTTATTCTGTTGTTGTGATGCAATGTGGAGAAGAAGTTCATGGCCAATAGCACAGCATAAATATTGTGGGAGTCCCTGTTGTTAATGTCATATCTGAGATATGGGGGGAGCTGCTTCAAGAAATAGCCCATTATCAAATTATAATGTTTCAAGCTGTGGTATACACGTTCGTAATACTTGGTGGTGTGAAACTTATCGTTGATCATAAGATACAAATCCCGGTTTACTCCCCCGTAGATTTCCGCCAACTTCACACTGTGAATAAAGTATTCAGCTGTCATTTTGTCATCTACATTATCGACCGACCAGTCGTTACTTTCGTAAAGTTCGTAATCGTCAATAGTAAGTGGTTCTACGTTGCATTGTCTCAAATCCACCAAACTAGGGTTTCCGTACGCTCTGGTATAATGCTTGTCACTGATGAACATATACCAAAACATTTTTCGCCAGATGAAGATCTGCTTTCCTAAAAGCTTATCGAACATTGGCTTTTCTTCTGGCGACCCATCTCTTCTGAATTTGACGGTGAAAAACGCTGCCAACATACTGGTTTTCATGTTCTGATGCAAACCATGGGCATTTGCCAACCCAATCCCGGCCCTAAGCCAGTGAAATGGTCCAATTATCAAGTCCTCAGGCCCGTTCCAGAACAAAGCAAGTAATAGGTACACCTGAACCAACACTGTGGGGTAGTGAAAAATTAACTGTCCAAAGTCAAAAGCTTTGGTATTGGAGCTAGCTTCGTTGCTATTCTTTGAAACACTTGCAGTAGCACGCTCTTCTCCGCTGGATTCCTCTTCGTCGTCATCTCCTTCATAGTTATCTTCACTTTCTGAGTTATTGTGATTATTATCCGGATTCTCAACCCGTCTGTTGGGAGTTTCTTCTTCAGATTCAGACTCCTGTTTCGTGTTCTTTCTGTTCATTCTTTTGATACTGGAGTATTTATCAAGCTTGGTCTTGACCACCCCAGCATAGTCAAACATCAAGTCTGAATCAAGCAAGGCTCTTGTCCTTTCCAAAAGAATTTTATTGGCAGTTTTGGTAGTGCCATTCACGTCCAATATACACGGATGTGTGCAGCACTTTAATCCCGTCAACATGACGGCCTGAACCAAAATCAACGGCGGTCTTTTGTTGGGGTTAGGATCATTCAAATGGGTAATGAAAAAGTCCTTATCGATAATGGGAGCCGTGGGATAAACATTTTCAAAAAACGAATCCACCAAAATTTTGCAAACGTAGCTAGAAGGTAGACAAAAGGCTTCTTTCAAGTTCAAAACCTTCAACTCTTTTTTTATGTCGGCTGCAGCCACGGGGTTGATTTTGTAGTTATCCAACTCAAAGTAATTCTTGTCTCTGTTGAAAGCATGACTCAAGTAAAAGTATGGAGCCGGTCTTCCATGATACATGAACTCCCCGTAGTTTCCTCTCACAGATACCTTTAAACCGTTGGAAGGAATCGAAAGGTCGTTATAGTCAAACGTAGGAGCAATGTTGACTGATGAAAGGTTCAACAACGGCTCATTGGGAACATAATATTCGCTCTTCTCCATACTGTTGGCCACAGGCATAGTGGGGCTCGGCGCAGGCATAGTGTTTCTTAACCGTGCAAAGTAAGCATCGGAACCGAGCCCGTTGAATGAAGGATGGATTCCCAAGTTCTGATTCGAACCTGGAGACAATTGCTGACCAAGAACTGGAATGGGCATTTGAGACATGGCCATGAAACTGCCCACCATCGTCTCACCTGGAGGTTCTAGCCCGTTCATTTGCTCCATTCGTTTTTCGTTGTCCAACTTCATATTCATGTGGTTTGTCAACGAGTCATTGGGATCTTTCAATGGAAAGTTATACCTTCTTCTCTTCTTGAGTTCAGGAAACTTGCACTCCACCCCATAGTTCTTACAGTTACTGCACGGGATGGCGGTCTCTGCGTCACATCTCACCTTCCTGAACCGACACACCTCGCATGCCCTAGACCCTCTGGGCTTACGAAACTTCCACTTCTTCTTTGTGTCTTCCATGTTGTCAAAAACTGTCGATTGCTGATTTTGTTTGTGTGTGCCGAGCTACACCCCACTGCATCGACCCATGGTGGTACGGGCGGCAGAGAAGGTGGCCCCGCCTTTCGGTTACAGTTGCGGTTTGACACCGGAGATAATGTGCATCAGCAACAGCGGTGTCGCGCGACACCCATCGCACCTAAATTTTTTGCAGAGGGTATCAATGAAGACAGTGGCTGTTAGTGGCATAACGGTGGTGGTGACTGTGGCAGTAGTCAGAACACTTCTAGACTGGTTCTACCTGCCTAAGCTTACTACGCTTTCTCCCAAATCGAGAGGCGTGGAGAGTCTAGTTGGGAATACACCGGTTATCGAGATTAAGTCCCTTTCAAGGTTGACCAATTGTCGAATTTACGCTAAGCTTGAGCTTAATAATCCTGCGGGGAGTGCAAAAGATAGAGTAGCCTTGGCCATCATCCGAGCTAATGAGGACCGTGGGAAGTTGAAACCTAACAATGGCGACGTTATTTTTGAAGGAACCTCTGGCTCTACAGGGATCTCATTTACCATGCTTGCAAATGCTTTGGGGTATAAGACCCATATTTGTTTACCGGACGATACTGCTGAGGAGAAAGTAAGACTATTGGAAAGCTTGGGTGCTGAGATCGAGCCGGTTCGACCTGCTTCAATCGTAGATCCCGAGCAATACGTGAACGCTGCTCGTGCTGGTGCTGCTGGTATTAATAGCAATGGTCAGGATACCAGAAACGCAATTTTTGCAGACCAATTCGAAAACGATTTCAATTGGAGGGTGCACTACAACACAACTGGGCCGGAGATATGGCATCAAATGGAAGGTATGGTGGATTGTTTTATCAATGGTTCAGGAACCGGTGGTACCATTGCTGGTGTTTCAAAGTATCTCAAGGAAAAGAATCCCACGGTGAAAATCGTATTATCAGATCCCCAGGGTAGTGGATTGGCGAATAGAGTTAATCATGGGGTCATGTATGATACAGTGGAGAAAGAAGGTACCAGAAGAAGACACCAGGTTGATACCATCGTGGAAGGAATCGGTTTGAACAGATTGACTTGGAACTTCAAACAGGCAGAGCCGCACATTGATAAAGCTATCAAGGTCACTGACCAACAGGCCATAAAAATGGCCAAATTTTTATGTGTGAACGATGGCTTGTTCTGGGGGTCTTCTGCTGCAATTAACTGTGTTGCTGCTGTAAAAATGGCAATGGAGCTTGGTCCTGGCAAGGATATAGTAGTGATAGCGTGTGATTCTGGATCGCGACATTTATCCAAATTCTGGAAGGAGGCCAGAGCTGTATCTAATGATATCAGTTTGTATGAAGTTATGGAGTAGTGTAATATTACATATTTAATAGCTCGTTTGTTAACTAATAATCTCATTCATACCAAGTAACATGTACTCACCTAACATTTTATATTTAACCCATTATTATCAATTCTTCTAGTTCTAGATCATTACTTGTCAAACTACTTCTTGGGCTTATTCAAGTTCTTTTTTGTGTCACGATAAATCTTAAAAGTGCTCAAACTAGCTGCTATCAACCCAAACCAGATCTGGAGGGTATCAAAAGGCAATTTCATATTGAATACAGTGTAACTGTCAAAAGTGAAATCTGACATCCACTTGAAAAAGTCTAAGTAAGCATTCATCTTTTGATACTGAATTTCCTTCAATTCCACCAAATCCGAATTGGAAGAGTTTTCGCTGTAGTATTTGATCAAAAGATTACTACCTGAGGACTCACTCAATTCAGAGTGCGCTGACCCACTCAAGTCGTTATTGCTATTCCTGGTTCCCAAAATCTGCTTGGACAAAATTCTGGCCTTGTTTTTCACTTCTATTTGAATCTTCAAGTCCATTTCTTTGGCATTCAACGTATTTATGTTCTCGACAGCACTGTATATTCCCAATATGGAATCATAGTACCATGCCAACGCCTCGTGTCTCACAACAAACTTTCTGAAGGATTTGTTAGTCAATAAACCCAACTTGTAGAGAAGGATGCATTCATCATTGAATCCATAGTACAATCCTATGACCAGGCCCAAAAAGTTTTTGTTCAACAATGACAGTATGTCTCCAGTCTTATTCACAGCAGAAAGCTTATTGTACATATCTCTGACTCTAAAAGGGGTCTTACCGAATCGCAAAAACTGTCTATATGTAGACAAGCCTGTTACCATTCCTGAAAATCTGTCTGTAAATCTAGAACAGAGTAATATAACCACTATTCTAGCAAAATCAAACGGATGTTTCAAAAAGTTCCTAATCAAATTAAGCTTTTTGCTTCTGTCGTTGTATCTGACATCTATGGACTTGATGTTGATTGCTTCGTCACTAAGGTAATTCTTTGTCTGTTTGGCGTGGTAGATCAAGAGTCTGAGTAAGTACTGTCCTACTTTTGCCATTTTATCCTTCCCTGTTATATTATTGAGCATGTTCCACAAGATATCGAAGGCATTTTTGACAGGTGGAGGTTTGAGTATCTCTACTTTTTCGATTTCTGTCTTAATCTTCATCACTTTTGCTTCATTAGCCTTTGCTTCACTCACAGGAGTGATGTACGGCTGGATTTTGCTCCGTATAGGTGTCTCATAGTCTGTAACTGTAACTGTAGCCATTTTCACGGGCAGCGGACTAGGTGATTCGGCTGGGGAGTCTCTCCACTCAGAATGTAGCGTGTGGACCGGGCTATGGTTATATAATATCGAATCCAGGTTGTAACGCTGGTTGTGGGACTGAATATTTGGTTTGGGAGCTAGCACCGATGTTTGTTGTGATTGTGGACCTTGTTGATTTTGGCTCTGCCCAAGATATCTTTGTTCCTGGAGTCTATGGAGCTGTCTTTGAAGGTTGAGATGTATCTGCTGTTCGTCGATGGCCTTTTCCTGCTGCTGAAATTGCAACACTCGGTTGTAGTCGGTATCCACAATTGTGTTAGTCATGGGAATGGCAAATATTAAATACCTCGCTCTGAATTTTCTCCAAAATTGAGAAATGCAACCACGATTGATGTTACATCAGAAATGAGAGAATCCAATAAGGCATCGTGTTAGGGTAGTGGTTCAAAATGCTGAAAATCCTGTACCAGGTGGTGCATAGAGACAGTAACTAGGAGATGTGACGTTAGTCATTGCTGTTTTCGGACTGTTAGCAACTAGCCAGCATTGCTGAGTCAGTTCTGAGGTAATCAAGTAGTTGGTGAAATTTTAGTAGATAATCTTGTCAATATGAAGCCAATCATACGGAGGTACTTGGAACTTTGCAAGAATGATACTAGTTGTTTTCATGGTTTCGTTGCTGAGTTGGAATTATATTGTTATGCAAGTTGCCACGTTAGTTACTTCTCCTTGGAAATCATCCTCATTACTAACAGGGCTCTTTGAAGACTCAGAATGACAAATCTCTTGCAGAAATGCTGCCCAACCTGTTTACTTCACTATTTTCAATCCTGATTGACTTGAGCAAGGTTTCAGTACTTAAGATTGTCAAAAGACGGAACTGCTAGAAGATTTTCTGCAAAAATAACGTTCTTAGGATTGAATGTCTCGTTTTAGTATCCAATATACCTGTTGCAACAACAACTTCAAGATTGTTGTGGATAGTTTACATCATGTACTGTTTTGCAGCCGCGACATTTCCATTTAAATTGAATTGAATCAGCAGACACTGTTTTCAAAAGCTAGCGATTGTTGCTTAATCTTGCTTAAGTAGTCTAAACCCCGTCAACAGTTTACACCTACGAAATGGATGTAGTGCCAACATAAGCGTGGGTAATAATCGGTAGAAATGCTTTAAAACAGCAATTCAACTCTAAGCGAATAACCGCCAACCTTAAAGCTAGAACTAACCTAAATAAGTCCGAAAGATGTTTCAAAGATGTGCCCAAGTATTAAACATATCATGAACCATGGCGCTACGTACTCTAAGAGGGAGTAAAATAAATTTGATCATGTCGTGAAATTGTGTGATGTTGATGCTCTTAAGGCAACATAGTTGCCACAGTCCATGGCAATTACACAAAGTTTATAGTGAAATTTAGCTTTCCTGACTATCCTGAGTAGGCATTTACCAGACGACTTAATGTGTTGTCAGTTTACGATTTAATGTGTTGTCAGTTTAGTGCAGATTTTTGGTCAATAAATCAAAAGAAACTACTATTTTGAAGCAAGTTTTGAATATTTTCTAGTTAGTAGTGTACCTGTAATGGATGGAGTAGGTCAGTACTCGGAGTTTTAACTTCATTTTGAATAAGGTTGTAGCGACTGATTCCCAGCAATCAACTACTCTGCGAAGAGCAAAGATAGGATAAAGCATGTCACATTTCAGTAAACTAACTAGCTACGGCTGACCTTATGTACACAGTTGCTCATTCCGGTTCCCGCACTCATTGGTCAAGAAGATATGTGTTAAAGAACCTCCTCAAAAGCGTTTCAGGTGTAAGTTCATACTATTGTTACTAAGCCGGCTTCCTAAACTTTACCCTATACAACCTCGTACCAATAATCCTATTGAAGTATAAACGACCCGATTATATTATCTTTCCTGTGGGGGGTGCGATGTCGTCAAATTCACCGACGATCCAATCAAATACCAGCAAAATCTAATGTATTTGCAGCCCGGTACTTGTCACCGATAAAACTTTGCGATATCTACTTCTATCTGCCTTGGCCTGTTTGGGACCACCATGTTTACAAGTTGATAATCCCTCACCACCAACTTGCATAATGTCCAACGTCATGCAAAAATAACAAAAACAACCCCCACCTCACCTCTCCCCTCAGCCCAACACCACAAACCTTGCACTGAAGGTCACTAGCCACTACCTCACAAAACATAGCGTGTGTGCACCAGTGAAATACTCCCCAAATTGGGCAAAATGTCGCACAACTTGGGCAACATGTCGCGCTTATCTTGGGTTTGGAATCTGACGGGGTGCAATTCCTGTAGGATGCCATGTCGTACGCACTTATCCTCACTTCTGCGACACCCGACACGGAACTTCTGTTGTCGTGCTAACAAAAACCGTCAACATTCTAATTTAATAATCATTCATTTGATTTGATTAATTTGTGATAACTTATTATTATTAGTTTTTCCACCCAGTTATCTTGTTCACAATCAAGCTGTGTGTGTCGTGAAGTTACTTGTATTTTAAATTGTTAAGGGTCACTTTTTTATAGCTTTGCCCTGAAGTCACTCCGTTTTCTTTACTCAAGAGGGTTTCTATTCCTGTTTTATTCCGTTCCGCTTATACTGTTGTGTGTTTCATGATGACCCAAGTTTCAAGAAGAAGATTGTCATTGTTTTCATTTGGATCCAAGGACTCAAATCTCGACAGTGATCATGACACCTCTGGTGTTGTCGATAATTCGGGGGAAAGTAATGGCAAGCAAACATCGAGAGAGATAAAACGGTCCAACACCTCCCACTCCAACTTTTCCATACCGGAGAATGAAGTTATAGATTCCATTATGGAGACTCCAAACTCTCCGGAGTCTGATATTTTCGAGAGGTCGGTTCAGGATATACTTCCAATCAACATTGCCAATTCTACAAACTCTGTGTCGATGTCTTCGAACTCCAACTCCGTGGGCTCCAGAAGACCTACCTTGACGAAGTTGAAGTCTCAAAGAAATTCTTCCATCAGTTTGCAGAACTTTAAGACCGAAGATTACGTTCCACCGGCCTTGGATGCTACCACTTCCATCTTGACAGACTCCAAAACTAACTTGGATGATGTGGAAATGATCTATAGCTCTAGAAGAAACAGCTCGGTTATGGGCTTGAACATGGCTTTGGGCAGAGCACCTTCCAGGAAGAATTCTGTGTACTCGATGACACAGTTAAATCTGATTCCCCAGTTGAATACCAATCCTTTTATGCCAAATGCAAATACCAACAATAGTATGGGACTCAATGCTTCTGCGTCGTTAAACCTGCCAGCATCTCCAACCTCCCCACCAAAGTTGACCACCTCAAAGTCCTCGATTTCGTTTTATTCGTACGCCGACCTTTTGAATAACGATGAGCATGCAAAACGCCCAAACTTCAAGACTTCCTATAGCCAGGGCATAATTCCTTCCAGAAAGAATTCTGTTTCTAGCCAGCAGTCACCGTTGAACTCTCAGTCGAGAAAATTCAACTCCAAGTTAAATAAGTTCTTGATCAGTCCTGAGTCTAGCGATAGCGAAGACGACTCAAGGAAGTTGCATAGAAAAGAAGACGAAAATTTGGTCAGTAGCAGCATTGGTGATTGCTTGAGACAAACCACTACTGAAATCAATAACTCCTAGTTTTCTAGTTGGTGCCTCAACTGAACTTATATTTAAAAGTCGGTCGTTACAGACGGTAAGTCAAAAGTAAACAATTCACCGAATAATGATGTTTCGGTGTGTAAAATATGTTAATGAATATTGTGTGCATTTCTGTAGTTTTCCCATGGATTGTACAGCTGTTTCAAACCCAGACTTGAGACATTCCAAGGACTTGATGGAAGCAAAACTTCTGTAACACTTGACGAACAAAATACATTCTGCAGAACAGGAAACAACTTCAAGCAGTTCTTCAAGTCGCCAACTCAGAAGTTACAGTCAAATACAATTCACTAGAACAATATAGCAGTGCAAAGATCGTCATTATATTCCTATATAGGGTCATTATCTAAAGATAGTTCTTTCTGTTAGCAGTTCTGATGAACCTTCTCAACTGCCATTCCACTTCACTATCCTTATCATCTACATTACCCAATCTCAACTCAAAGAGCTTCATTTCAAATCTAGGTCCAATTTCACTCAATTCAACCCCATCTCTGGTTTTCACATACACATGATGACGAACTGAAATGTAGTCGTTATTATTGATAAAGGTTATCACTCTTGAACTGTTTTTCTTTTCCCCTGGTGGAAATAAATGCTTCAAAACTTGCTCCACACGTTTCCCTAACTTGGTGGTGAAGTTTTCGAAAATCAAACTAGGATAGCTTTCACTGATATTACCCAAGTTCGGCAAATCATGTCTCAACTTGACGTTATGAAGAGTGAAAATAGCAGAAGGACCATGAGGAAAATGGTTCAATGTAATGGAAGTTGGAATACCTCTGTGCTCATGCAAAATTAACATATCATTGATACCACTTTTGTTACAACTTTCAATCAATTCTGGTATCACATATCCACCTCTGTTGAGTTTTATGGAGTTTGGAAACATCAATTTGATTTCCTTACTGAACTGAAGCAACTTAACTGATGGGTCACGAGATGTGGTGACCAACACTTTTGGTTCGATGATACCACTCATAGCCTCGTATTCATCATCCACATTCACTTGTTCGCTCTCATCGTAGATGAAATCTTTTTGTAACTCTGCATCTTCACTGAGCTCTTTGGATAATGGCTTCCCAGAGGCCAACGCCGCTTTTAACTGTTGTCTTCTCTCGGTTTTCTTTGCTTCCTGAAGCTCGATGGACTTACGGTACAAATACTCTCTTCTTTCTCTAGCTTGTTTTCTTATCATGATGAGATGAGATGAAAAATTTCGCGATGTCAATATTTATTAACTTTAGAGGGCCTAGAGAATGTCTCTGGTGCCTACAATGCTTCTGGTAACACTGTCAAGAGCATGAAGGCGGTGTCAGAGAAACTTTATGTGAAATGAAAATGGAATTTTGTCAAGAACTGAACATTTGAGCTACAAAAACTGAATATTTCAGCTACAAAAACTGAATATTTCAGCTACAAGAACTGAACATTTCAGAAAACTGAATATTTCAGCTACAAAAACTGAACATTTCAGCTACAAAAACTGAACATTTCAGCTACAAAAACTGAATATTTCAGCTACAAAAAACACCCAAAAAGTCAGCTCGACCTGCGTCTTTCTTCATTATTGAAGGCTGTTCTTCTCTTTCTTAAAAATTCTTCACCTTTTCTGCTCATGGCTTTAAAAAGTCCTTCACTAGCGACGGTAGCCATAGTTCCCAGTCTGTCCAAAGTCTCTTGTCTTCTTAACTCATGCCCTTCCTGAACACGATCTCTCTTTATCATATCATCACTGGGAGTAATTATGGCTCTGTCCAATGCGTACGGGAGCCCTCTGTGACGTCCTCTAAGCATACATGCGATAATTATCAACTTTGATACAGTGGTGAATTGTCCCAGCAAGGAAGTGTTGGCATTAGGACTTCCTAGCGATAACCCAACGGTACCGTATGAACTGACAACCTCGAATAATATAGAAAACGGCGAGAATCGGTAGTTATCTTGTTGCAACTTCAGATTCTCGGCAATACAAATCAAGAATAGTGCTAGAAACACGAACCACAAATCGAAACTCAACTGGTTTCTTAAATGGTTAGAAATGAAACTGGTGGCTGAGTTTTCAATATCGTCGTTTCCATCGTCGTAATCTTTATCTTTGATGTAAACTCCCAAACTCTGCTCTTCATAAACATTGGTACGTCTGATGGAAATGGCAATGGGGAGAACCGAAATATACATCATGATGATATAACCCACTTGAACGGCGTAATGCAACTGACTGATATCCACCACTGTAGTCCCAGAAGTTCTAGTACTCACAGCAGTGTACAATCCACACACTACCCTATAACCCACTGGGATTTCATTCAAATAGGCGTTTTTCAAATCAAGAATGATGAAGAAAATCAAGTCTGCCCCATTCAAAATGATCAAGATCGCAAACAACCACCACGTAGGTCCCGATGGAAACAATAAAGTGAAACATCTACGAGGGTGGTCTAGCAAGAATTCAAGTGACTCGTGATACAACGACAACGGAGTAGAAAACTTAAACATCACCCAGATGATGAATCTAAGCAACACCGGAAACCCAGTGTTACCAATAACTATAAGAAACGCACCCCATAACATCACCAAATAGTTTCTGTTAAAATCTATCATCAGATTTGGGGTTAATGTGAAGCCTGAATCGTTCAAATGGGTGGCTGCAGTGAAAAAGCCCCACCACGCCGGCGAAATGCCATACCCTCTTAATTGCTCTTTGTGTTCTGGCCTGTGCTCTATATATGCTAAGAACACCACAAATGCAAAAACATGGAATACAAAATAATAGCCCCAAACGATTTTGAGAAGCAATTTGATGGCCCTGTATTCCACCCCACCTAGTTCTTCTTTCTGCTCGTCTGTTAGGTGAACAAAGTTGGAGTTACGTCCCAAAGTGGGCTCCCAACTAAGATAGTTGTGGGATTTAGATCTAGTTAGTGTTCTGGAAATGGAATTGTACATGGATTCTTCTTCGTCATTATCGTGGTGTAGTTTTCTGAAAAAGCTGGTATCGGTATTAGATCTTTTCATTGGTCTGCGAGGGTCGGGACGTGAGCTGCTTCTGCCGTAAGTACCATCATTGGTTTCTTCCCCTTCGGAATCAATGGACTCGTCGTCATTTTCTCCCATGGACATGGTTCGGAGCTTCTTGAATTTGGATGTGACTCTATTAAATGGGTGTCTGAACGATTCGTTGATTTGTCCATGGTGTGCTTTTGTGTATATTGGTTTACCATCTTCGTGTTCAATTTGGTTTGGAGACTTTATAATCAACACTTCATCGTTGTCATCATTATGCGATCCGGTATAAGATCCATGGTGATGAGACTGAAGAAGTCCTATTGATCTGAACATATCTGATCCAGAAACCTCTTCTCGTTTTGGTTTAGTTAATGCAAACCTAATACCGGGTTTTTCTTCCACCTTAGTCTCATCACTTGGTACCTGGTCTGAATCTGTGCTTCTGTGGTCTTGACCAGAATTTACTGGGTTTGGGAATGACTGTAGGCTTATTGCTGAGGGAGATTCAATACTTTCAGTACCGGTTTCAGTGCCATTACCGGTTTCAGCACCAGAATCACCGCTTTCAGTGCCATTACCGCTTTCAGTACCGGTTTCCGTACCAGAATCAACGCTATGTTGCTCGCTGTGTGGTTGCAGGTGGCTTTCCTCGTCGCTGGGTTCCGTCAAATGCACAAAATCATTATTTTCAGTGCTTTTGATGGCTTCCAAAGGGATTCCTAGGTTCTGGTTCATAGTGGTGTTTTGCATGGTCTCACCTCTGGGCCTAAGGCTATGGCTCATGGCAGATTCCAGGGTATTGGCCTTACTTAAAGTTCTTCTCATCCTATTGTGTAGCTTGGATGTTTCTTTGATATTATCAAAATATCTTTCAAACCCATAGAGTCTGAGAACCAAGATGGAGCCATGGATGAAGATAGGCGTGGTGAGCATCGATACAATATAAAGCACCATCTGCTGCCAAAGCGACAAAAGGTTTACGTCTATGGTATTCAAACCCGACTGTGTAGCGGACCCAGCCCCAAAGAAAAGCATGTCGATGTAGGGGCCGGTCTTCACTGGGTACATCATTATAGAACCCGCTATAGTCCAGAACACGATGTACACATAGTGAGCAGTTTTGAAGTTCGGAATCACCACCAGGACATACGGGTGTATTGCCGAGAACACCAGGTCGATGAAGTTACGTATCACCAACCCATGGCTGGTTTTTCTGTGCCTTCCTAGCATGTAATTGGGAGAGTAGATGCAAAACTTTGTGCGGTTTTTCACCAAAAATGAAGTTACTGTTTCAGAAAAGTAGGAGTTCAGTATTTGGAAATGGTGATTTAGAATATGAAACATAAAAGATGCCTGTGCGGTGTTGGAATAGTAAAGTATGTGATAAACGTAGTAGAGTTGTGCTGTAGGGTTTTTTCAGATTTTGTATCGGTTCAGATTTTATATTAGCTCAGGTTTTATATTGAAAATGTCGCTGTTTTGTCAAATTCACATTAAAAACCAATTCACACATTAAAGGTTTTTGATTTCAATGACAGGTGGCGAAATCTGATTGCAATTACATGTTGAAATGACTTTTCTTGATCATAGAATGATTTGTTGATCATATTCTGGCGGATGTTCTATTTATGATTTTGAGCCACTCGAAAACCTAATTAATAGGCCCTGTGTATTGGAATTAATCGATGTATAAGAAATAATAATGTGTCAGGTGGATAAGAAATAATAATGTGTCAGGTGGATAAGAAAATGCATTTGCGTAATTTGGAACATTATAAACTTGTTGCCTTGAACTGCAATATTTCATTTCCAAAGTATGGTTTTACATAACGAATAGTAGTCATGGTTTCAATTATTTATTGGTGAATATTCAACCCTTTGTTAACATCTCTAAACCCGAAACTGTGCTCTTCATAAACATTCGTACGTGTTGTGGTTTAACTGGTAATTAAATCATAATGAAACTCAAACTGTGCACTGGAGTATAATTATGGTATACTATACACTGGAGTATAATTATGGTATACTGTACACTGGAGTATAATTATGGTACCAATGAGTTCTGAGGTTATCCACAGGAGTGTTTTGGGAGTCAATGTCACCAAAATACCTAATTAATCTCTATATTGCACTCCACAAGAATCTAAACAAAGGGATGTTTACATATCAGAATAGCCTTTGTAAATAAAGTCCACTTTCAAGTTCAACTCCATGACTTTCTGAACTTCACTTGCTGATGATTGGGCGAAAATTTCATGAAATTCATCAGTTGCAGTGGTATTTTGATTTCATCGAAATCTTTGAAAGTTATGGAGTTGCAATACAAGTACCCAAATATTGGCGTGGTTAGAATGCTAGTCATATAAATAACCATTTGCAGCCAGAAAATGATATTACCCATATCAGTGTTCACCAGATTAAGTAGCTGAAACAACCCCAAAATATCTATAACAGCGACTTTGCAATAGATGTGTTTTTATCCAGCTAATTGTAGACATGATGTCTTCAAGAAGATGAATACGATGAATCGAAATGAAGTTAAACGATTTTGGCCATTGCAACTGGCTGCAAATGAAGGGCTAAGCGAGGGTACAATTTGCACCCGTTCAAGCGGGATGTCGCGTTGATGAATTGAAAAGTCGTAAAGGTTCGGTGTGCAATTGACAAAGATTGTGAATTTTAGGCTTCAGTATGGTAATAATCATTCTAGATATTCCCGTCTTCAAAAGCAAACACTATGAACAACTTTCATGCTTATTGGCGGGACAATTAAACAAGAGGATCGCTCGCGAACGCCGATACCATTTCCAGCGAGAACCGTGCGAGTTGTCAAGTTTAGGGAGACTTTAGTCATTTCCAGCGAGAACCGTGCGAGTTTTGTCAAGTTTAGTGAGACTTTAGTCATTTCCAGCGAGAACCGTGCGAGTTTTGTCAAGTTTAGTGAGACTTTAGTCATTTCCAGCGAGAACCGTGCGAGTTTTGTCAAGTTTAGTGAGAATTTAGTCATTTCCAGCGACAACCGTGCGAGTTTTGTCAAGTTTAGTGAGGCTTTACTCATTTCCAGCGGTATCCTGGTGCAAGCAAGTAGAAATATTTTTAGTGCTGAGAGAAATGAAACACATGCTGAGGCATAATCACAAATGAAACACATGCGGCATAATCACAAAGAAACATTATGCCTTTTACTCAACCTAACGCATCCAGGTGTGTTTATATATCCACATTGATCAGGAACAGAAAACAAACTTAAATGTCTCCTACATATTCCTGCTAATAGAGGTCAATATTTGTACATCCAATAAACCAGAGTCACCGCGCAGCGGCTGGTCGTGCGGGCCATGTATCCACGGTGACGTGTCTGTGACGTGAGCGATGCGATGAGTGTTTACAAGAGAAAAATTTTCAACATTTCCACACTATAAATACGCACTCAAATCTGTGGGTGTTTATTCTCCTTCTTTCTCTCTCTTTCTCTCTCTAAGTAGATTCTTTGTAGATCCGATTCATTGGTATGTTATTTATGAGGTGTTATTGGAAAATGACGGGACTGAAGACGGAGCTGAAGTCAAGACGGAGCTGAAGAAGGAGTCACAAACATTCAACCGGCTGAAATACTGTGTCATGAACCATAGATTTGGATATTGGATTTCAGCCAGATTGAACCAGAAAAAAGACTGAAGCAGATACATCGGTACCGCCGTGTAGTACCCCGTGTAGTACCCCGTGTGGTACCGTCCAAGTTCCCACCCCACACCTCCATCGCTCTGCGACCTCCATCGCTCGCGACTTTGCTCATCGCATCGCAATACTAATTTTCAGAAAAGTTAACCCCCATTAACGACTCAAAATGCAATTATCCCAACCGATTTCCCCCCCAATGAAGTCCACAGGCGACAAATTGATGACCTTGGAAACCCACGACGGGGTCTGCTTACAGGGCTACGCTTTTGGTGCTGAAAAGTCCATGGCCGGTGAAGTGGTTTTCCAAACCGGTATGGTTGGTTACCCCGAATCCATCACCGATCCCTCCTACGAAGGCCAGATCTTGGTCATCACCTATCCTTTGGTGGGTAACTACGGTGTTCCATCTCGTGATTTGAGAGATGAAGACGTGCCTCAGTTGCCAAAATACTTCGAGTCCAACCACATCCACATTGCCGGGTTGGTTGTTGCTCATTACACCGAAGAATACAGCCATTATTTGGCCGAGAGCTCTTTGGGTAAGTGGTTGAAGCAGGAAGGGATTCCTGCCATCTATGGTGTTGACACCAGAGCCTTAACCAAGAGATTGAGAGAAAAGGGTAGTACTTTGGGAAGATTGTGCTTCCAAAAGCCCGAGTACAAACACCACGAGATCATTGGTTCTGAACAATGGTCCCAGTACTTTGACGTTCCAGAATGGGATGATCCAAACGTCAAGAACTTGGTTGACAAGGTTTCCACCAAAGAACCAAAGTTGTATACCCCATTGGAACCAAGAACCGCTAAAAACGGCCAGACCATCAGAATTTTGGCCATTGACGTGGGTCTTAAATTCAACCAGATCAGATGTTTTGTTAGAAGAGGTGTGGAGTTGAAGGTTGTTCCATGGAACCACGACATTGCCTCTGAGACCTACGATGGTTTGTTTATTTCCAACGGTCCTGGTGATCCATCTGTTATGGATTCCACCGTGGAACAGATCAAGAAGGTGTTGGAATCCAAGACTGTTCCGGTATTTGGGATCTGTCTTGGTCACCAGTTGATGGCCAGAGCAACCGGTGCTTCTACTTTGAAGTTGAAGTTCGGTAACCGTGGCCACAACATTCCATGTACTTCTACCATCAGTGGAAGATGTTATATCACTTCCCAGAATCACGGTTACGCTGTTGATACCGGTTCTTTGTCTGGTGGATGGAAGGAATTGTTCGTTAACGCCAACGATGGTTCCAATGAAGGTATTTACCACGAGTCTTTACCATTTTTCTCGGTGCAATTCCACCCAGAATCCACTCCTGGTCCTAGAGACACCGAATTCTTGTTCGATGTGTTTATTGACACCGTTGTCGAACACGCTAACACTGGTTCCTTAAAGGCGGTGTCTTTCCCAGGAGGTAAGCTTGCCGACAACTTGGCTGCTCATCCAAGACAAGATGTCAAGAAGGTTTTGGTTTTGGGTTCTGGTGGTTTATCCATCGGTCAAGCTGGTGAGTTCGATTACTCTGGTTCCCAGGCCATCAAGGCTTTGAAGGAAGAAGGTATCTACACTGTTTTGATTAATCCAAACATCGCTACCATCCAAACCTCCAAAGGTTTGGCTGATAAGGTTTACTTCTTGCCTGTTACCCCGGATTTTGTTAGAAAAGTCATTGAGTTTGAAAAGCCAGATGGTATTTACTGTACTTTCGGAGGTCAAACCGCTTTGAACGTAGGGATCGTTTTGAAGGACGAATTTGAAGGGTTGGGTGTCAAGGTTTTAGGTACTCCCATCGATACTATCATCACCACCGAAGATAGAGAAATGTTTGCCAGAGCCATGGAAGAAATCAACGAGAAATGTGCCCAATCTGAAGCGGTCAACAGCGTGGAAGAAGCAGTTGTTGCTGCCAACAACATTGGTTATCCATTGATTGTCAGAGCTGCGTTCGCCTTGGGTGGTTTGGGTTCTGGTTTCGCCGACAACGAAGACGAGTTGGTTGCTTTGTGTACCAAGGCTTTTGCTACATCTCCACAGGTTTTGGTGGAAAGATCCATGAAGGGCTGGAAGGAAGTCGAATACGAGGTTGTCAGAGATGCTTTCGATAACTGTATTACTGTGTGTAACATGGAAAACTTTGATCCTTTGGGTATCCACACCGGTGATTCCATTGTGGTTGCACCTTCTCAGACCTTGAGTGACGAGGACTACAACATGTTGAGAACCACTGCTGTGAATGTCATCAGACACTTGGGAGTGGTGGGTGAATGTAACATTCAGTACGCATTGAACCCGTTCTCCAAGGAATACTGTATTATTGAAGTCAATGCTAGATTGTCCAGATCCTCTGCTTTGGCGTCCAAGGCCACTGGTTATCCATTGGCATATACTGCTGCTAAGTTGGGATTGAATATCCCATTGAACCAAATCAAGAACTCGGTCACCAAGAGCACTTGTGCATGTTTCGAGCCATCCTTGGATTATGTTGTTGTGAAGATTCCAAGATGGGATTTGAAGAAGTTCACCAGAGTTTCTTCCTTGTTGTCGTCGTCCATGAAGTCTGTTGGTGAGGTCATGAGTATTGGTAGAACCTTTGAAGAGGCCATCCAAAAGGCCATCAGATCTACTGACTACCATAACTTGGGTTTCAACCAAACCAGTGCTTTGATGTCTATTGACATCGACAACGAATTGCAGACTCCTTCTGACCAGAGATTGTTCGCCATTGCCAACGCATTCAGCGATGGTTACAGCGTGGAAAAGGTGTGGAAATTGACCAACATCGACAAGTGGTTCTTGAATAAGTTGTACAACTTGATCAAGTTCGGGGAATTCATCACTTCGTTTGCTACCAAGGAAAGCTTGCCTTTGGATATCTTGAAGCAAGCCAAACAGTTGGGTTTCGAAGATAGACAGATTGCTAAGTTCTTGAACTCCAACGAGGTTGCTATCAGAAGATTGAGAAAGGAAAACGGCATCATTCCGTTTGTCAAGCAGATCGATACGGTTGCTGCCGAGTTCCCGGCCTTCACCAACTACTTGTACATCACCTACAACGCAGACACTTCTGATGTTGCTTTTGACGACCACGGGGTGATTGTTTTGGGATCTGGGGTCTACAGAATTGGTTCTTCGGTGGAATTCGATTGGTGTGCTGTCAGAGCCATCAGAACCTTGAGACAACAAGGCACCAAGACTATTATGATCAACTACAACCCCGAAACTGTTTCCACCGATTACGACGAAGCCGACAGATTGTACTTCGAAACCATCAACTTGGAGCGTGTTTTGGATATCTATGACTTGGAACAATCCTCGGGTGTGATCATTTCCATGGGTGGTCAAACTTCCAACAACATTGCTTTACCTTTGTACAGACAAAACGTCAAGATCTTGGGTACTTCGCCAGAAATGATCGATTCGGCTGAAAACAGATACAAGTTCTCGAGAATGTTGGATAAAATCGGGGTTGACCAGCCAGCATGGAAGGAATTGACTTCCATCGAAGAAGCGGAACAGTTTGCTGAAGACGTGTCCTATCCTGTTTTGGTTCGTCCGTCTTACGTGTTGTCTGGAGCTGCCATGAATACCGTTTACTCCAGAGACGACTTGGCGTCCTACTTGTCTCAGGCCGTGGACGTGTCCCCAGACTACCCGGTTGTCATCACCAAGTACATTGAAAACGCTAAGGAAATCGAAATGGATGCCGTTGCCAAAGACGGGAAGATGATCATGCACGTTGTTTCTGAACACGTTGAAAACGCAGGGGTCCACTCTGGTGACGCTACCTTGATTGTTCCACCGCAAGACTTGGATCCAGAGACCGTGAGAAGAATCGTGGAAGCCACTGCTAAGATCGGAAAGGCTTTGGACATCACCGGTCCTTACAACATCCAGTTTATTGCCAAGGACAACGACATCAAGGTTATCGAATGTAACGTCAGAGCATCCAGATCGTTCCCATTCATCTCCAAGGTGGTTGGAACTGATTTGATTGAAATGGCCACCAAGGCCATTATGGACTTCCCCGTTACGCCTTACCCTGGCGAGAAGTTGCCTGAAGACTACTGTGCAGTGAAGGTTCCTCAGTTTTCCTTCTCCAGATTGGCTGGGGCTGATCCGGTTTTGGGGGTGGAAATGGCTTCGACTGGTGAAGTTGCTACGTTCGGTAGAAACAAGTACGAAGCGTACTTGAAGTCGTTGATTTCCACCGGGTTCAAGTTGCCAAAGAAGAACATTTTGTTCTCCATCGGTTCCTTCAAGGAGAAGCAAGAGTTGTTACCATCGATTAAGAAGTTGTACGAACTAGGCTACAAGATCTTTGCTACTGCCGGTACTGCTGATTTCATCAAGGAACACAGCATTCCTGTGCATTACTTGGAAGTTTTGAGCAAAGAAGAGGACCAGAAGTCGGAATATTCTTTGACTCAGCATTTGGCCAATAACTTGATTGACTTGTACGTGAACTTGCCATCTTCCAACAGATTCAGAAGACCGGCTTCTTACATGTCCAAGGGTTACGAGTCTCGTCGTATGGCTGTTGACTTCTCCATTCCTTTGGTCACCAACGTCAAGTGTGCCAAGTTGTTGGTTGAAGCTATCGCCAGAAACATCACCTTGGACGTTTCCAACTTGGATGCCCAAACTTCCCACGATATTGTGGAATTGCCAGGTTTCGTCAACATCTCGTCTTTCTTGACCAGCTTCAACGACGTTGGTGCCCAGACCAAGGCTTCCTTGATCAATGGTATCACCTACAACTCCTACTTGCCTCAGACTAGCGACGGTTCGGTTGTTTCGTCTCCTGACTCCTTGAGCGATGCCATTGATGCTGCTTCTACCACCGCCTACACTGATTTCTCCATCAACGTTGCTGGTTTGGATTCTAACTTTGACGATGCTGCTGACTCTGCCAGAGACTCCGGGGCCTTGTTCTTGCCGTTTAACGAGTTCCGTACTTCCAATGTGTCTTCGATCTCGTCCCACTTCGGCTCCTGGCCTGAAAATAAGCCTATTGTCACCGATGCTAAGACCACCAACCTTGCTTCTGTGTTGTTGTTGGCTTCCTTGCACAACAGATCCATCCATGTCACTGATGTTTCCTCCAAGGAAGATTTGGCGTTGATTTCTATGGCCAAACAAAAGAACTTGCAAGTCACTTGTGATGTTTCCGTATTGTCTTTGTTCATGTCCCAAAAGAACTACCCCGAATGGAAGTTCTTGCCTACTGCTGCCGACCAGAACGCTTTGTGGGAACACTTGGAAACCATTGACTGTATTTCAGTTGGCTCTTTGCCTTACAGCTTTGCAAAGGCTTCTGGTAAGGAAACCACCACTGATTTCGGTATCGAAGAAGTTTTACCATTGTTGTTGACTGCTGTGAAGCAAGGTAAGTTGACCATCGACTCTGTTGTTGAACACTGCTACACCAACCCAGTTAGAATCTTCAACTTGCCAAAGCAAGATGCTGTTGTCGAAGTTGATTTGGACAGAAAAGTGGGTGTTTCCAAGTTCACCGGCGAGCCATTGTTCGGTTATGTTCATCGTGTTTCTGTGCATGATGCCACTGTATGTTTGGATGGTAAGTTGGTTGTGGAAGAAGCTTTGGGTAAGTACGAGGTTGAAACTTCCAGAGCCAGATTTGGGTCCATTGCTGCTCCACAGTCTCCAGTGTTGAACAGAAAGGCTAGAATGTCTTTTGGTGACGGCCGTCGTCCTTCTATGACCAGAGAACCCCAACCAGAGGAAACCGAATTCGAAAGGCTCGGTAAAGAATTGGTTTCCCAGCCACCAGCATCTGGTTTGGGAGAATCCAACGCTTTGGTCAACTACATCAGACACCACAACACTTTCTTGAGAAACAACGTGTTGTCTGTGAAAGATATCTCCAGATCCGACTTGCACTCTTTGTTCACTGTTGCTCAGGAAATGAGATTGTCTGTGGAAAGAAGAGGCGTGTTGGACATCTTGAACGGAAGGGTTTTGGCTACCATGTTCTACGAACCATCTACCAGAACTTCTTCGTCTTTCGACGCTGCCATGCAAAGATTGGGCGGTAGAGTCGTTGCAGTGTCTGCAGACGCTTCTTCTGTCAAGAAGGGAGAAACCTTACAAGACACTATTAGATCATTGGCGTGCTACGCTGATGCCATTGTTTTGAGACATCCAAAGGAAGAGTCTGCAGATATTGCTGCTAAATACTCGCCAGTTCCTATCATCAACGGTGGAAACGGCTCCAAGGAACATCCTACTCAAGCATTGTTGGATTTGTTCACCATCAGAGAAGAATTGGGTACCGTCAACGGGATCACAGTTACTTTCATGGGAGACTTGAAGTATGGCAGACCAGTGCACTCTTTGTTGTACTTGTTGCGTCACTACCAAGTTAGAGTGCAATTGATTGCACCAAAGGAATTGAGATTGCCTCAATCGCTCAAGCAGATGTTGAAGGACAACAACATGTTGAGCGTTGAAAGCGAACAATTGACACCTGAAATCATCGCCAAGTCGGATGTGTTGTACTGCACCAGAGTTCAAGCTGAAAGATTCGCCGATGAAGCCGAATACAACAGATTGAAGGATACCTACATTGTTGATAACAAGATCTTGTCTCACGCCAAACAACACATGTGTGTCATGCACCCATTACCAAGGACCACTGAAATCAGAGAAGAAGTTGACTTTGATCAAAGAGCTGCTTACTTCAGACAAATGAGATACGGGTTGTTTGTTAGAATGGCATTATTGGCCATGGTCATTGGAGTTGATTTTTAAAGAAGTCGTCAAAAGATGTGATGAACTCGATTATCGTTTGGGGGAATGGTGATTGTTTTAATTACTAGATTAAACACGTAGATACGACTATACATAATATACACTTAGTTTTTGAAGGATCAAGATTGTCAAAATCTTGAACGTTTCTTTGCTGAAGACGTTTACTCTTCAAAGCCATGAGGTTTCTTACTGAAGACTTTTACTACTTCAATGGTGAGTTTCTTTACAGACTTTTACTACTTCAAGCCATGAAGGTTCTTTGCTGAAGAAGTTACAGAAAAGCCAAAGATGAACAAGTTCTAGTCAAGTTCTAGTCAAGTTCTAGTCAAGTTCTAGTCAAGTTCTAGTAGGAATTCTAGTACAAGTTCTAGTCAAGTTCTAGTAACTAACTCTCCTGCTCCCGAGTATCCGTCTCCTCGTTGGCCTGGATCAATGCTCTTGCAATTTCAAGCTCCTCTCTGGTTTCGTCATATTTATGAAACTCCACATCGGGATCAACTGGGATATCACCTTGTCTTTTGTAGTACTCGTTCGAGTACTGGAACCCACCACCTTGAGCGGCCGCTGCTGCATACGATTGGTTGGTATCAGTTCTCATCTGTGACCGCTGTGCCGCTTCCACTGCTGCCATGATGTTATCATCAAGAGCCGATAGGTCGTGGGATGATAAAAGACTCTCGTCTCTCGACATCTGCACAATCTCATCAACCGTTTGGTTAGCAAGCCTAGACTTGATGATCCGGGTAGCATTGGGATTGTTTGGTTGGGAATGCAATACTTTGTGGACCCTGCGGTTGTTGTGACTGACAACAGTGGTATTTGGTAAGGGGTCTTCGTTTCGTTTGGTACGTTTTACTACGGTTGCATCCCGGGAATGGTCTCTGCACTCAGCACAGCCCTTGATGGCAGCTGCAACCGTGTCTTTGATCCGTGACCAATGGTACTTTTCAGCAACCAACGAAGTGGTTTTGTTGATTCCTCCATGGCTCACAAGATGCAATTCTGTGCAGATTTGGATTTGTCTTACCGGGTCAGAAACCACTTCTTTGCCCTTCAACATCAACTTTCCGTTTTCTAGTCTGTAATGAGACGACGAGGACCGGAGCCGGGACTTTTCCTGCCTATCAGCCATCGCAGGGTATCTTCCGGTTTCAAGGTAAAACTTGATTTTGTCAAACCTATAAGCACCCACTGACGGGTCGGAATTGTTGACCAATTCACGGCCATACATAATGGAATCCACCGGAGAATCGTGGCCCTTCAAGATCCCAGCACCCTTGATCCTTCCCACCCGCTTGAAGTTCGTGGATTCCAACACTCTTCTAGCTGCCACGTTGGTTTCAAACACAACGTTGAAAAACACATAGGTGTACCCCAATCGTGGACACCACTGCAAATAGCAGTCCAACATGGTTCTTCCGATTCCTTTGCCTCGAATACCAGCATTGACTATGAAATTCCCGGTGCAAATGTGCCCCGAGCGGCCTGGGTAATTGGGCTTGACAAAAAAGCTTCCCAAACACTCTTTTTCCCATTGCTTGGGACCTTCCAAAGCAGGATTGTCCCCCAAAATCATGACCCCTGCAAAATGGCTGAACCAGTAGTTTTGGAACGTGTCCAAGTCGAGGGAATCGAAAAACGTCGACGTTTCACCACTCTCTATCTCCATGTTTAGTTCATCACACAAAAACGCTAACAATCCATCAGGCAACTGCGATGGTGAATATATGGGATAAATGGTGGCTGTGGTTTCGCCGTCCCGCAACAACACCGTGTAGGGATCGAGATGCACTGGTGGATAGTCCACCGCCTTTTGTTCCGCTTCTTCTGTGTACTTCAGCATGCTTGAGATAAAGGTGTAAACACAGTACTGAGAGTATATTTAAGAATATTGTTTACTTTGGCATCGCGAGCGTGATTATGTAAGAAGGGAATATTACGTAAGTAATTACTAAGAAAAGTGATTATGTAAGATAATATTACGTAAGTAATTACTAAGAAAATGGCTGAGTATGTAAGCAAGGGTACCTAGTTTTCTAAACCAAGTCTTAAACATATGGGCACCCACCAAACCATTGGCCCTTTAAACCGCAGCACCCTTAGCGTACCCTATTCGATCAAATCCTAAGTGTCCCAGAGGAACCCAGACCCGTACACCAGATTTGTAAGCAATTACATAAGAAAATGGCTAAGCAGATTTGTAAGCAATTACGTAAGAAAATGGCTAAGCAGTTATGTAAGCAATTATGTAAGAAATGGCTAAGCAGTTTTGTAAGCAATTACGTAATAGGTACTAAACCAAGTCTTTTCCAAACATATGGGCACCCACCAAACCATCGTGGCCCTTTAAAACCGCAACACCCTTAACGTACCCTATTCTTTCAAAGCCCAAGCTGTCCCAGATTCTAAGACTTCCAACGTTGGTTTCAAACACCAAGTTAAACACAGAATAAGTATAACCTAATTGAGGTGCTAACTTCAAGTACATCTTACCCAATTCTTTGCCATAACCATTGGCTCTTTTTTCGTGGCTCACCATGAAACCAGCATTGCATACATGAGAACAACGACCTATGTAGTTTGGTTTAACGTACAACAGACCCAAGAACTTGTTGTCCCAGAATTCAGGGCTCTCGTTCTTAACTGCTTCCAAATCACTGTAGGTTCCTTCGATCAAGATGGCACCAAAATGAAAGAACCAGTAGCCAAGAAACTTTTCATAGGAATAGGTTTCAATATGTGGGTATGTTTTTCCTTCCTCCACAATGTAGGTGAATTCCTGGTGAAGCCTCTTCAAGAGATTCTCTGGAACCTTAGAAGCATCGTGAACTGGGATTAATGTAACAGGCTTGTGGTTGATTTCGAAGTTAATATATTCAGTAATCACAGTGGGAAACTCTGTTCCTGCAAAAGGCAAGTCCTTGACGTCTTCGTAGCCTGTCATTAGTAGTGAGTGTTGAACACAGTGTTGACTCATTCTTATCTCCAAATCATCGTGCCCCCACCGCCGGCCAGTGGGGGCTTATATGCCGTACAGTTAATTGGAGCAAATGTGCGAGCAAAAATATTTACACGCCGATGATAACGTTTGGAGATGATGGCAAGAGACGCAGCACGTCTGAAAGTACGTAACATGGGAGCAGAGAGTCCTAAGGTTGAAAATACTAACCGGCAGATATCAGCAAAAGAGACAAAAAACGGCAGCAGGTGGGCTTGAGACTTCACAAACTAGACTCCACCTTTTCAGCAGACAAAGATAACTTCTACCGAGTAGCATTACACAATCTTCAGAATGAACTAGCCACGTTGCAGCTGGGAACCAGCGAAGAGTATATAGAAGCCAAAAATGGCTTGGAAGTGGAGCGAGACTTTGAACTCACCAAGTTGCGATTATGGGAAGAGTACCAGGTAAAAAGATGTGAAGACGAATACAAGTCAGACTTGAACATTGCCAAAGAAAACCACGACAAGATGATAAAGTTGATCAAGGAAAAGTTGTACGACAAACTCCAGAATGAAATCAAGCAGTTGAAGGAAGACAAACTTCTTCTCAACCTCGTGAACGCCAACAGCTGGTCATCCAGCACCCAAGACCCAGCAACTATAGCATTGAATGCTATTGCTGGGAGTGCACTAAATGACAGAAGATCTTTGAGGAAAAGGGAATTCACCAGGTTTACTTCCGGAGAAGCAGACGATCTTTCCGATGGGGGTAATACCACTGGATATTTATCAGCAAGTGGAAAAAGAAGAAGACATTACATAACAAGGTATTCGTCTAATGACGAGATGTCGCTGACCGTCAACTCCCACAGCCATAGCCACTCCAAGCTCAATCAGCAGCAGAACCTTAGTGGTGTGAGCAGTGGAAACGACTCCAACTTGAGTGAGAAAGATTACGATGCTTTGAATACGATAATCATGAATAACGACGATGGTGGTGTGTCATTGATATTGCAAGACAAACACGCTGGGAAAACACACGCCAGAGGCTCCAACAAGCAGTTTGTGGGGGTACAAGGACTAAAGGTGGAGGAGTTGAATAATGATTTGAATCTTCTCCGGAATGCTGTTTTGAAGAAGTGAGATGTGAACAGGAGTTTAAGGAGATGTGAACAGGAGTTTTAAGGAGATGTCAACAGGAGTTTTAAGTAGATGTGAACAGCAGTTTTGAACAAACGAGTCTTTTTAAAACAGGAACATGTGAACGAATGCAAGCAACAACAAAAAGGAAGTCATGATGAAAACAAAAAGGAAGTCATGATAAATATGGCTGTGGTATCTCGAAAATGGATTTGTTCGAAGCTTTTTCATTCCTAAGCATAGGCTTCAAGGTTTTTATCTACGATTTTTTGATTCTTCTCATAACTCTTATCTACTCTTATATACTGTTTCCACCACATTCTCCACTACATTCTCCTAAACTCAGCCGCAGTTCCTTATCAAGAACGCGCACAAAAAAACCGAGGACAATAAACGCTTCCAAGATGGAGTGGCTAAAATCTGGGATTACACTCCTAAGAAATAGAAAACTAAGAGCTTTCCTTGTTTTGGTATGTGTGTTCCTGTTGACGGGTTTATTCTTGCTTGAAAATCGAGAATTCCCGCATACAGTGCCGTTTATGACCGACGATGAGTTGGTGAAACACAAAGGTTACAAAGACATCTCAGACGCCGAGATGAGTGAACGAGATGTTTCTTCCAAATTTGATGCTCCGTTTGAAGTCGGGTGTAGGGAAATTGATACCAGTGGTCCCCGAGCCAACGCCGCTTTTGTGATGCTTGCACGAAATGGCGAGATTGAAGAGGTGTTGAAGTCTATTGACTCCTTGGAAAGACATTTCAACCAGTGGTTTTCGTATCCGTGGGTTTTTTTGAACGATGAAGAGTTCACTCAAGAGTTTAAACAAGAGATAAAGAAGCATACCAAAGCAGAAGTAGAGTTTGGTGTTATTGAGAAAAAGGACTGGGACTTTCCTGAAAATATCAATAAAGAGGAATTTGACGAGTACATAGAATCTCAGGGCGATAGAGAGGTGTTTTATGGAAACATGAAGTCGTACCACAAAATGTGCCGTTTTTTCAGCAGTGCATTTTATAAGCATCCGTTGATTACCAAACGAGAATGGTACTGGCGTGTGGAACCAGAAGTGGAGTTCTTTTGTGATATAACCTATGATCCGTTTAAGGAAATGGAAGCAAATGGTAAGAAATACGGATTCACAATAGCTATTGAGGAGTTGTACTACACGGTGCCTAATTTGTTCCGAGAAACAAAGGCATTTGCACAGAAGAACAACATTAAAGCTAATAAGCTATGGAGAATGTTGGTGAAGAATTTCAAATACAGCAAAGGTAAAGACGAGAGAGATTATGACTCTATCAAGGGAATAGAGGAGATTTTGCGTGAAATAGAACATGAGGTGACCCTCGAGAAGTTCATGAGCATTAAGGATAAGAAGGACTTCACCAAGATAAACCCAGACTTAATAGACAAAATGATAGCAAGGGCGTCAGAACCTCCTTTATTGCATGAAGACAGATTTGACTTTGAAGAATACAACTTGTGTCATTTCTGGACCAATTTTGAAATTGCCAAAACCGAACTTTTCACTTCTGAGGTGTATCAAAACTATATTCAGCAACTAGAAACATCAGGAGGATTCTATAAAGAAAGATGGGGAGATGCACCAGTGCATTCCCTAGGGTTAGCATTGATTCTTGATATAGACGAGATGCACTATTTTAGAGACATAGGATACAAACATTCTGTCATAGGGCATTGTCCTTCGAATGCTGTTGGCAAGCAATTACCTTACACGCCATTAGATGACAACAACGCAGTGTTCCAACTGTATATACCAGATGCCCCCAGGACCAACGGAGTAGGGTGTAGATGCAAGTGCCCACCACATCATGTTGAAATAGAGAATTCGTCAGGTGGTTGCTTGGGGCAATGGCATAGAGTTACAAGAGATAATTATATTCCCTATGTTCCAATTGATCTTGATTTCTACCGTAGCAAGATTTCAAGACGGTTGGATAAGTTCTTGAAGAAAGGAGCCAGGTTGGGAGATTCAAATATAGCTTCGGGCCTTTTATAGACTAAATAGATAATAGGGACCTTTTATAGATTGAATAGATAATAGAAACCTTTTATAGATTGAATAGATAATAGATTAGGTGGATGCCAAAATAGGTTTTGCGCTAACAGGCTGTAGGAGTTCTAACACTGTAGGAGTTTTGCAGCTGCTAACAAACTGTAGGAATTCTAACAAACTGTAGGAGTTCTAACAAACTGTAGGAGTTCTAACAAACTGTAGGAGTTCTAACAGACTGTTATACTTTTCAGTACAAATCCGTTCAAGCTTTAACAGCTATAGTATAAATAATACCTAAAAAACATACCTACAAAACACAATACTTAATATATATTATCTAATATACAATAAAATACAAAGCAGCTACCGCATTTAACCACCGAAACCATACAAGGTTCTACCTTGTCTCTTCAAAGCGTAAACCACATCCAAAGAGGTAACGGTTTTTCTCTTAGCGTGCTCAGTGTAAGTAACAGCATCTCTGATGACGTTTTCCAAGAACGACTTCAACACAACTCTGACTTCTTCGTAGATCAAAGCAGAGATTCTCTTAACACCACCTCTTCTAGCCAATCTTCTGATAGCTGGCTTTGTGATACCTTGAATGTTATCTCTTAAGATCTTTCTGTGTCTCTTAGCACCACCTTTACCTAAACCTTTTCCTCCTTTTCCTCTACCAGACATTGTTAATAATTAATATTTGATACTCAATCCACCAGGATTCGAGGTAATATTTATACAATTCTGTGATTGGGGTTTGTTTGCGAGAAACTTGACACTGTTTGTTATGGAAGTGTGGGACCCAATTGTACCAGTACGTGTGTTGTCGCTACACAAGCCGCTTTTTGGTGCCATTGCAGCATCCAAACACCAAATCACGATTTGTTGTGGCTACAAAAGCTGGCAAAAAATCCAATGCCGCGGACGTGCTGAAAGTTTCGCGCCCTGGCCGCGTAAACCTGGGACCTACGTTTGGGTGCGAAAACATTGCAGCGCTTTTGGTGATGCATGAAGCAGATGTAAACACACGAAACGCCAGGGAAAACGGCGGAAGTCGACAAAATTCAGAACACGGTGGTCCAGGCCGCGCTTCTCAAGATTTGGAAGTGGTTTCGTGCGCAAACATGGGAATCCAACGCTTTTTGGCGTGGGTGGGGGGTTTTTGTTTGTTGTGACACACTCATTCTCGTAGCTGGCGTTTCCTGTGGATAGTATATAAATCCACCGAACTTCCATGTATTCGATATCAAGTTTCATTAACAATGGCTAGAACTAAGCAAACTGCAAGAAAATCTACTGGTGGTAAAGCCCCAAGAAAACAATTGGCGTCCAAGGCTGCTAGAAAGTCTGCTCCATCTTCCGGTGGTGTCAAGAAGCCTCACAGATATAAGCCAGGTACCGTTGCTTTGAGAGAAATCAGAAGATTCCAAAAGTCTACTGAATTGTTGATCAGAAAGTTGCCTTTCCAAAGATTGGTCAGAGAAATTGCCCAAGATTTCAAGACCGACTTGAGATTCCAATCCTCTGCTATCGGTGCTTTGCAGGAATCGGTTGAAGCTTACTTGGTTTCCTTATTCGAAGATACTAACTTGTGTGCTATCCACGCCAAGAGAGTTACTATCCAAAAGAAGGATATCCAATTGGCTAGAAGATTGAGAGGTGAAAGAGCTTAGGCTGTGTATTTATACCGTGTATATTAGTAATAACAAGTATTATTGGAATTTCTTATTTGACATCTGAGCTGTTATTTGACCCAGCAAGACTAGGCTCCAATATGGCTCTTTTTCAACCTACCACTTCAGTCTCTGCAATCAAGGGCCGGGTTTTACTCCAGCCCAGTTTTTACACAGCACTCAAAAAGCTGCTGGATAAAGGCTAGATTCAAAAAAACAGCATCCCCCACGCCAGTTCCATCTCCAGTACCTCTCTGTTCAAAGTGTCTTCTAGTATCCCCTTTAATCTCAGTTCTAGAATTTGTCGATGCCTGCAGCACATTTCCTATTTCAGACAACTGCAGCAATCGCGAGTTTTCATCATCATCATGATACCACTAAACCTCCAGACTGTGGAAGAAATATCCAACACCCCGTTTCCACCATGGCTATTTTCCAGTTTGTTATTTACTAGAGCATTGACTTCAAATCTGCCGTTGGTTGTTGAAGGAACCTCGGGAGCTTCAGCCAAATTTGCCAGGTCCTTAGCCACTGCTAAACCTACCAAGGCTTCGTGCTATTTATTCGGGGTAACCCATTTGATTGGAGGCTGGATGATATATGATTCTGATATTGATAATGGCGCAGGCTTCACGTTTGCGTGGTCCACCTTGTATTTGATCGTGAACGGGGGCTCCAGTATTAAAAGTGTGTTTCGGGCCAGAGTAGCACCCTTGGGATTGAGTGTTTTGGCTTTGGGCAATGCTGCTATTTACGGAAAGAAGTTTTTCTGGCCAAAGAGCTCTTTGCTAGGTTAGGGATGGTAACAGAATTGTTTACATTTTTTTTCCTTTCACCTGTTCCATACATAGTACTTAATCCCATTTCAATGGTAACAAACTATTTGACTCGGCAAACTGTAATATCTCTCGTTCGTCGTACAATTCAATGTATTGCTGGTCCATTGGTCTTTCTTTTGGTGCAGCAAATTTCCTATATTCGTCAAAGATAATCGTCAAAGACCATTTCTGTAACCTTCTTAAAATTCCCACAAGACATCCTGTTCTATGCTTTCCTCTATTGCAATGAATTAAAATGGGCTGGTTTGCAGGATTCAAAACCACCTTCAACGCTTCGGTAATTAACTCATGGGATATTACTACAAACGGTTCCTTGTTACCAGACATTCCCATTTGGAACAATTTAATGTTCTGTTCCTCCAAAAACTGCTTGTGAAGCTCGGGATACTCCTCGGGTATGAGACACAATATGGACTTGAGTTTCAATCTCTTCAAGAACTCAAAGTTCAATGCCTGTGGAAACGACGATCTATATATGGTGCCTACAACCGGAGCAAAGTTTTCGGGTGGTGTAAGTGGTTCTTTTGTGTTTTGATTCTTATTACGGAGGTGGGTTTTGGTGTATTCATCATTCAATGCCTGATTGATTTTGGTGTCGAATTTATCGTCTATATCCTCCTCGTAGTCTTGCTCAGGGTTAGTTTCCTGGAACCGAGTATCTAACTTCAGGGGCGCGAGTTTAGATCGTATTAAATTCTGATCTTGTGTAATCTGAAACGTATTGATGTCAGGATACCGTGGAGTGATATCGCTGGTTATGTCAACCTTATCGAATCCCAAGTCCTCGTCCATTTGAAATGGATCTTCTGAGAACTCCGTCATCGGGGAAAATGCTTGTTGGGAGGTTTGGTGTCTTGTTGACAATAAAATCTGCTTTCAGTTGGTTTTGGTAACAAAGTTGTGGTAGCTGATAGGCAATTATTCAAATGTTTGCACGTTCATTGAGATGATTTCTAGTGGATGTCGCGCTGCGACATTATTCTATGTCCGTGATTAGTGTATGTTTAGCAGGGTGTACGGTATTAGGTTTAAAGTGAATAGTGTGTGTTATGGAAATGTGTGAGTTGAGCTGTATTTAAACTGATATGGATGCATATTGAGACTTTGTAGGAAGTATTGGTGATTGAGTAATGAATGTCTAAATGGGAAACTCTTAAATAGGAAACTCTTTTAAATAGGAACCTCTTTTAAATAGGAAGTTAAAGACAAAACACGAAGTATGCAATAAACTACTAAAGACGACAAACACATCAAGTATGTAATAAACTAATAAAAACAACAAACACACGAAGTACAATAAACTACTAAAGAAATACATAAAGTATATAAAAAACTACTAAAGAAACACATAAAGTACATAATAAACTACTAAAGAAACACATAAAGTATATAATAAACTACTAAAGAAACACAAAAGTAAATAATAACCTAATGAGCAGAAGATATACTTAGACCCTGTTTTATCAAAGCTAGTGATCGCTCCCAAAAGTACTCTAAGCATATTCTTTATCAAATACAACGTATGACCATTTCACCATCCAAATGCCATTTGAAGATCACGTGATGCTATACTCAAAAGGTTTTGTTCTCGTTCTCAAAAATACAAAGAATGGTATGTACTTAAATACTACTTAGCCAATATCTACTAACAAATAGTCTGCGTTATTCAACTTCAAGACGCTTCTAGAAGTAATCTTGTTACTCATATGTACATGCACATACATTCATGCCTCGTATCCTAGTATTTTGGACAGAAACAAAACAGGAATTTTGGGTGTTTTCTGGAAGTTTGCCAGAATCGGTGAAAGGTTAAGTCCATACGTTTCGGCAGGGTTGGTTATCGTTGCAATTCAAAACGTATACGGTTAGAAGTAGACACAGCAAACCAAAAATTGTGAATTTGACTACCTCAACCCAGTTATGATTAATGCTATTCATGTGTCTATTAGTATCTATTAATGTACAGTCTACTTAAATTCATACATTTCATTAACGGAATTGCACAAAATAGGTGCTCTTTCGTTACCAACGACTCTTTCTAAGGCCACTGCATCCCATTTGGAGTAGATGATTTTGATGAAAGAAAGGTTCAAATCAACAGTTCCATTGAAAACAGACTTCCCAATGAACTTCAAATACTCTTTATAAAAAAGTGGATTCGTAGGCACTCCATACAAAAGAATGTTTTTCACTCCAGCTAATTCGAATCTTCTGAAATAATGTAAACGTTCGGTATACAACAATACCTTGATCTTGCCTTGCACAAACTGTTGTCTTGTTTTAGTCAATCTGGATTGTGAAGAATATTCATCCAAAGCCTCGAAATTTAACTTGGACTTGTTTTCCATGAATTCTTTTACTCTGACAAAATCAAAGTAGGAAGGTACCACAATCAATAATCCATCGTCATAACTACTGGAATTAGAAAGTGAACCCAACACTGAATTAGTAAAAAATTTGAATCTCGAATCTGGGTCTTGTATTGGAGTTTCGCTTTCAAACCTTTGAAATACTTGTCTAATTTTTAATCCCACCGAGTTCATAATACACAGGTTAGAGTCGATGATTCTCTTGAACTTGATTCTTCCTGCTAAATTGCTCGATTTGTTGATGACATTGTTTACGTTCGGAGTCAAGTATTCAGAGAAGATTAATCTTTGTGTGAAATACTTGGCTTGGTCATTGATAGACCACATTCTTATACGTGAAAAGTCAGCATCGTGAAACTTCTTAGGAACCTTATTGATGTACTTCAAAACGGTTTGAACATGGTCCCAGTTCTGCATTTCAATTTGGTTAGCGTTGTCAATAATTAACATTTCGATGGATGATAAGAAATCAAACTCTCTCTTACGTTTGTCGGGGTTTTCCAAAATCATAGACAATCCAATGGGTGATGCAATTATGATATCTGATGCATAAAAGGAAGAGTATATCTTTATGGTTTTTCTGGTAAACTTCAATCCTAACGTGAAATAATCGTTGGTGTTACCTTTGAAGTAATGCTTGAAATCTTCTGGTTTGTTGTCTGGCGGTTTTGCTTCTGAATGGAAATTTGTGTCAAACCTCTTTCTGTTTTCTTTCTGTTCGGCACCAGAATACTTGATAATCAAATTCACTACTTCATAGCATGCTTCTTTGGTAGGTAACAAGATCAAGACTTTAGGTCTCGTGAATCCCTGGTCTCTGATTTCCAACTCAGGCAATGACTTCCCTTCTTTGATCTGTTGCTGATGATTATGCAACTTGTAGTTGTTTTTCAAAATGCTGTCTCTGGTTTTGAAAACATGGTTCAATACATGGATGGCGTATAGCTTCTTGTAAGACTGGGTTTTGTAGTTGAAATATGGGTAGTTGATGTCTTTGTATTGAGACATACAGTTCAACAAGTACTCTTCGTGTGAATTCAACTTTCCCAGTACAGTGTTGAGGACTCTTTGCTTGATGAACATCTGGTCAATTGGTTTTACCGTCTCAGTACTTGGAATTGGTTTGGAAGGTACTTGAAAAAGAGAAGTATAATATTTGTCTGCCTTTTTGCTTTTGATTGACCATTTTTGTTCTGGTTGTACGAAATCATCGTCTATTTTATTGAAATGTGCTTGAAAAGGATCGGATTCATCGTCTGAATCTTGCTCTACCTCTTCTGGTTCTTGGGAATCTTCCTCGTTGTCACTTTCCAACTTGAATCCTTCAATAACCTCTTCCTCGTGTTCCTTTATGGCCACTTTCTGCTTTTTGCGTGTATTTTGTGGTTTATCTGCTTCTAATAAGGTTAACAATGCATTATACGCCATGGACTTGTCTTCGGCTTCTACTTCTGGTTCTGATTCCACCTCCGAATCACTGGTTTCAACTTCTGGCTCAGTAGTCATTTCCTGCTTTTCTCTTCTGGCGGTACGTGTGACATTTCTCATCTGCTTTCTTCCACGTTTGCCATTGTAACTGGCACCACTGGGGTTCTCTACACTAGACATGATAATTCTCAGATGAGTCGTGCTCGCACAAATCTGTAAGAATGCTTATGTAAGATCAAAAAATTTATAAGAATGCTTATGTAAGATGTTTTAATCTGTTGGCTTATGTAAGATCCTGGTGACAGGGGTGTGTCAAGATTTGAGGCAGTCGTCAAATTCGTCCCGACTAGAACCTAGTCAATTGACCTTATAGTTGAGGTTCTGTGTAGCTTCTTTCGTACATTAAACTCAAATAAGTTATCAAATAAGTTATATCAAATAAGATCAAATCACTACCGAAATAACTTCACATCTAACCTTCTAATCATAATAAATCTCTTAAACGTCTCCACAACTTCAGTTGACATCTCGACATCAGTACACCTGCTAACCGAATGCGAAAGGAAAATTTTTTCTAAAAAGGAGACTAGTTTTCTGTACCACCACACACACAAACCGTGTAAGCTTGTATTGTTTGGTTAGTCAAGCTAATAGTGTGAGTTCAGTCCACTTGTGAGATTTGTATTCGATTTTTGTTTATTCAAATCCTTCATTCCACATCGTTTATTCCGCTCTGGTTCCCTTCAACAGAATCAGGTTCCATTCCGTTAGTTTCAACAGCCACGGCTCGGGAACACCATGAATGTCCAGTTAATACGATTTACGAGGCTGGCTATCTCGGTGATCTATTTGATCCTCATTATTCTTTCCATTCCTATGGCGTTTGATGTAGGAGGAACTGAATGTGGCTTAACTTTCTCCTACACAATCTTCAGTTTGTACTTTGTTTTAGCCACATTGCGTTTATTAACTCAAAGAACAAAATACTTCCGGTGGTTTTCGGTGTTTTACTACTTGCAGTATCTCACCATTCCATCTTTGTTGACATTGTTCTTGTCATACTATAAAGAGAACCAAAATGTCCATATGTACACGTCTGTTGAGATATGGAGAGTTGTCCTCATCAATGCCACGCCGATTTTCACGGTTTTGGAAGGATTTTGCTCCTTGTTGTCTATCCAGGCTATTGGCCAGACCATTAGCTGGTTGACCAATTACAAAAGTGATAGCTGGTTGATTGTGTCGTTAATTTTTAGTGGTTCTACTATCACAGGTGCATGTTACTTTTTATACAGAATTTATGTTTTGCCTATTAGCATTGAAGTCATTGGTGCTTCTTTGTTAGGTTCTTTGTTGACCTTGACTTTAGGCTTGGGTTTGTTTGGTATATTGAGCTCCAAAGGTTCAATTATTGAGTCGTCGTTGTTATTTGCATACATTGTCAGATGTGTTTATGAAACCTTTCCTCAGTTGAGTGAAAATGCAAGTGAGGCAATTAATAATATCTTCAATAACACCAAAATCACCATTGAAATTCCAATGATTCCAACCATGTTGTCACCTCAACTTTCCAATAAGTTGAGCACTTTGGTTCCATTTTTGGCTGCTAACTTGCCAGCCTCCATAAAGACGATGTACGATTTTTTGAAGCTTTCGGTGAGAAACTTGCCTATTCCAGTGCTATTCAACTTTTCATACAGAATCACAGTGTTTTTTGCTGCCACCAAAATCATCCCTGCATTGTACCATTCAACGCTATACCCTTCCAACTCGCCTCCGAGAACCCCACCACTTATGAGATCTAGAGATCCATCTTTGACTTCCATCAACTCCTTGACTTTGGAAGCCGACCACGATCCACTCAAGGAGCCACCCACCAAATTAGCACATACCAACTCAAATGTTTCTATTGCCTCGAGTACGTCCACATCATCACATTCGTCACATTCGAAGGCTAAGTTTCAGTCCAGTAAGCCACCTTCGACAATTGTAACATTAATTTATTCATATTCCCCTTGTATCATCATTCCTGTTTATACGCATTTGTTGATGCTGTATAATGGAGAGTTGGCTACACATTTGAGGTTATGGAGCATGTTCACTTCTACAAATACCACTGTTGAGCTCCCAATACATCCTGTACAGTTCTGGAATTGGGTCAACATGGGTACTACCTTATTGTTGTACTTGCTTGAGTTGTTGGGCAACGATAACAACGTTAACAATAATGCATTGACTAATCATTGGAAGGTTGATTAATTGTATATTATTTAATTCAGTGTATATTATACTTGGTAACAGGAGAAAATGTAGACTACCAAAGAGTAGCATTTGGTTGTGACTTCACACGTACAATAGACTCCAGCTAACATTAAAAGGTTTATAGTATCAGAAGTTTATGCAAATCTCGTCCCCAATCCTTTGGATCTCAGAGCTTGACTCTATGTTTGCTTGATGTCTCATCACAAATTACTACTAAACCTCCTAATGTTAGATGAAATCGGATTAGCTTGGCACTTCTGACAATGCTTATCTCGATGGCCTCCCATCAGATTCAAGCTTGTTAAAAAGGACGTTCATGGACCAAGAGTGAGCTCCATTGAGTTAGCAACTAGTAGTAGCCAATTGTAATAACTATGGTTTAGAATACACAATTCCGTTGCCGAAGGTTAAGAAAAACACTAACTGATACCTCTGCAAAACTGCCTCATCTAGCCAATGCACGTATGTATTAAAGACAACACACTGCTATCTCAAACCAACTTACATTGGGTCGAACAACAAGACTCGTCTTAACAGACAGCATCAGTTAAACGAATTGATGTATTCGCTGCGTTTCCGCGTACAAGGCAGGAGACTTTCCCCAAAGCTTTAGTAACCAGAGGTTCTTATGTTAGCTTCGAATACAATTCTTTGTCCATGAACGTAAAGATTTTTTCTCGCTGCAGAAAAGTTTTTATAGGAGATGGGCTGGTTCCGCCACGACTTTGATATATACATGAACTATCAAACTAAGCCTAAGTCAAAATCCACAGGATCATGGAAGCTGGTAAGATTTTGGATAGCCAATCATATGCTCTGGCCCCGGTTCCACAGTATACGACGGGGGGGTTTATCTTATTGGAGTATATCAAATCAAACAACAAATGGTAGAGGTCCTTCAAGTTGGTACCTCTTCCTGTCGACTTGATAGGATTAATCTTGAACTGGGACTTCGTGAAGTGTTTCTGGTACAAGTCCTTGATGTCTTCGCTCCAGCCCTTTACTTCTGAATTAATTATGCTAGACATTTTAAGATTGGAATTGCTAGACAGTACAGAGATGTTTCCTAGTCTGACCTGGGTTATAGATAAACCGTGCAGGACCAACTCTCTTGTAACTGTAGTAAATAAGCTCTGTAAGCTGTTTTGAAATAATGCTTCTGGTCCATGAAATGGTAGGTTCAATGAACTAGTAATACTTGGAGTAATAAATACTGTTGTGGATTGCTGGTTTCTTAAAAGGTTCACCAATCCTGAGGAAAACATCTTCAAGTAGATACAAATCTTGTCAAGCAACTTATTCCATGATCCCATCGAAATGTTTTCTACTGGTCCTATTGGAAAATACAAACTGGGTGCAAAAACCACTCCGATTAATCTTAAATTATGTGGTTCTGCTCCCGGAAAAGGAATAACTGAAATGTCAAATAGTTTGCTAAACTTGAGTATTTGACTCTCATAACTTTCGCTATTAGTCAAGTTGAGATAGTTGATATCATCTGTAATAGGATTCGATTCGGTATATTTTAAATCCTTATCATCCAATATAGTTAGGTACACAATAAAACCTCTTCTCTCGAAATCAAGCGCTATCAAACGATTCAATGGTTCTGTAGGAGACCCGATCATCAAAACCACATCCTTCCTGGCTCCGTTACTTAATTTCGGAACCCTTCTTCTCACCTTTTGCCTTCTAGCACTGTGACCATTCCTAGTTCTATAGTACCACCAGCCACCGATGCTTATACCTAGACCGACTGTCAACACAGTCACTTCTATCTTATATTTCTTCAAAACATTCAACATAGACTTTTCCCTAATAATGTTTGGCATCTTATCATTGGTCTGGGAACTGTTCCTGAAAGGATTATATGATTCTAATTCAAGGCTTTGTACTCTTTCTGTTTGTTTTGATACATAATTTGCGGTTGTGTCATAAAAATAACGCAACGTTTCCACTGTTGCTTGCACGGGTTCAGCCACCATTATTAGCAGGCAAAAAGAAAACTCCTGAAGTTACCACAACTATGAAATCTGGAGAATGCGATGTAGAAATAAAAAAACAATGCCGGTCCCAGGAATCGAACTTGGGTTTCATCGGCCACAACGATGTGTACTGACCACTATACTAGACCGGCTTTGGTTGGGAAAAAGGCTTTTCTAATGCCCTTAGGCTGTCTGAAAGCATTATTCTATTGAAGTGTATGGTAATGCTTAACAATATTGGGATTCTTATGCTTGTAAGTTTTTTCTAGTGCTGATACCTTGTCTGGAATATACAGTTTATAGTTATACAATTCTATCGTAGCCTATAGTTTACTTGAAGTGGGGCTTCATTCTTTAGAACAGTATTGGAGTTTCTATTCATATTTGGCTCTGTTTTGCATGAGATTCCTTGAAATGATGTTATGTAGCAGTGATAGTGGTAAGTACTGTGGTTATGGAACTTTCATTAACAATTTTTCCCAGTAAAAGCTGTAAACAGTACGATTGATTTGGGTTCTCTTTCGACTTCAACTGGTTTACTACGAATTCGTAGAATGATGATAACAGAAACACTTCTCTAAACGAAAAAACAAAAAACAATGCCGGTCCCAGGAATCGAACTTGGGTTTCATCGGCCACAACGATGTGTACTGACCACTATACTAGACCGGCTTTTGTTGAAAGCAAAAGGCCCTACCTTGGCCGGACTCATCAGTGCAAAGCATTTTTCAATAATGTCTGGTTACTCTCTAATGATCATTTGGGTTTAACATAGAAAGAAATAATCCTTGTGAGCAACCTATGAAAATGTGATTTGGTTTGTTGAGAGCTTCAAATAACTCGTATTTGTTGATTTTGGTGTTCAGCACATACTTTATATAAGATTAGGGTGATTTAATGCAGATTTCTACATCTGCCATGCCCATTGCTATTATTATCTTCTCATATACTGCACCATCCATGATATCTCATTTCCAGTGTAAAGGTACTGTTTTCAACCTGCAAGGAATTCTTAAACGACTTTTTCTAAAACTCCTTGAATCTCCTCTTATTATTGCAGTACAACTACTATTTTTATTGAAGGTATCAACAATCAAGCACAACTACCATTGTTATTAAAGGTATCAACACAAGCACATTTTCATCTTCAAAAATCTCACAACATAAAAAATTTTCAGTGGAGTAAAATGAATGGCTTCAAACTTATAGGCATTTCCACCAGAAATGTTAGCAGACTCCTGAAAACTACAATTCCAGCAATGGTCCCTTCATTCAAACTTGCATCAAGATTTGTTGGCGTTTCTCGTAACAATGCATTTTTCAATACATCAAAAGTAATTGGATCATTGAGAACCTACTCAACTAAAAGTGCTCCACCACCCCCACCACCTCCACCGCCAAATTCAAGTGATAAAAATGCCAAAGGTAAGCTTTATCTCAACAGAATTGGAAGAGCTATAACTTTTTCGGCTTCCACTGTATTAGTTGTGGGTGCTGCTGGTGTAGCCTTGTTAGTGGTGTACTTGATTTTATCTGAATTGTTCTTGCCATCAGGTGATACCAAGACATTCAACAAAGCCATCAAATTGGTGGAAAAGAATGAACAAGTGCAGAAAGTATTACAGTTCAACTCTGGAGAAAGATTGAAAGCTTATGGAGAAAGCCCAGCTGGTAAGTGGGTGAGAAACAGACCAGTTCAGAGTATTAGAATGAAAGATAAAGAGGGAAAGGATAGAATGGTGATGAGATTTCATGTGGAGTCCAGTCAAGGTAAACATGGAACTGTTTCTTTGGAGCAAATCGATCAAACCTTCTGGAGTTCTGAGTTTGCATACCTTGCAGTTGATATTCCAAACCACAAGAGAATATATGTCATTGAACCAAAGTTCGAGCCAAAGAATTACGTACCAAAGCTTGGACAAGAAGGTGGGTTTTTAGGTGTCAAGTGGGGACGCAAGAAGGATTGAACGAAACATTGTAAATAAAGAATAAACAAAAGAATAGTACTAGACAATTTATGGCCGAACTGAAGCAAACGTGAATATATCAACCTGTACGGACCCAAGCTATTCTACGCACTAAACAACCAATCTGAAAAGCACAAACATCGCCAATGAGTACCAGGAAGTAATGTTTAGAACTTCAGCAACTGATTTCAGAACCTCGGTTCTATTTCTCAGTTCAAAAGTCTGACTTTCTGACATCAATGTAGGTTTTTGAAATCCCAACTTCTTGTGTGTGGTTTTTTCTTCAAAGTCAATATTCCTCAAAGCCAGTTCACAACTTCTTCCATCTCTTAAAAAGATACTGCTGAGATCTGATTTGTCATTGTTGGTAATCAAAACGGCTCTGCTGTTGAAATCACAATATTGTTCTTTTCTTTCTTTAGACTTGAAGAACTTATCTAGTGCAATTGAAACCTTTTGATTCATGGTACAATCTGAAAACGTTCCATACACACCGTTTATGCTATCAGTTTCGATTTCAGAGCAATTTGCTTTGGAACAAACCTCATTCAATAGAGCAGCTTCGTCATCTTCTTTGAAAGGTGACATAATACATGACAATGTTGATTGCATGCATTCACACTTACCACTGTCGGGAGTCTGTGGTAAAATCTCGCTGACATCCCAATAAGGCTTCCTCGTGCAACCAATAGCGGTACTGTTGATTGCAGCCAAGTCCAATCGTCTGCTTCTGGGCTTGTTCAAAGAGAACCTTGAACTTAGAATGTTAAAGTCATCCAAGGTGGTGATGGAACCGTTGCTTTCTTCTTTAACGACTCCATATTTGTTGCCGTGCTGAAAATATTCGTATGCTATTCCCCCTGACCATGTTTTGGACATAGTCAACCCATAGAGTGCTTCAACCTCTGTAAAAGGTCTGGGGCTTACGTTGTTGCAACCAAATTCACTGAAGAATACCGGTACAGGATAATCGCTGAATTCTTTAGTTCTATCTCTGTAGCCAGACGTGGAAAATGTGGAATATCCACACCATTCATACATATTCAAACCAAAGAAATCTGCTCTCAGCTCTTCGAGTCCACATACTAAGTAATCAGCAAGGTTTTTTCTAATCCTCTCATCATCATTGGATGCATATCCGACAGGAATGTTTCTATAGCTCTTGGTCTTAATGTACTGCTTAATATCTCTTATAGCTGCTTTTACAAATGGGGATGCATCCACATTGTACACTGAATTGGTAACCTCGTTACCAGCCAAAAACCCTAAAACATTTTTGTACTTATGCATTGAATCAACCACAGATTGATACCTGGAGTACAAGTCCAGGTCCCAGCCTGGATTATTCCTATTAATGGACATTTCTGGTTCCGCCAAGTCTGCTAGAACGTATATTCCTTTGGCTGCAAAAGCGTCCATACAAATATCGTGGTCGGCATTGGGATCAATTTGGTATACTCTTACAAGATTTACATTTAATTTCTGCAAATAATCCAAGTCTCTTAAACAGGTACTAGGGTTTGCAAGCGAATCGATGTATCCCACTTTTTTTTCTGTTCGGTCCACTTCACCTTCTTCGTGCATGCGCTGGTAGGCGATTCCTCTAATATAAAACTGATATCCATTGGAATCTACAAATTTGTTCCCTTGGATTCCGATGGTAGGAACTTCCTTTTCTTTGTCGACCAGAACTGTTTCATTGGCCAAACAAAAGCACAATAATAAATATAAAACTATGATCATTTTGTGTTTTGTGAATTTCACAAACAATTTTGCAGCCAAATTTCGAGGCTTCAGAAGAACACTGAAAGAAAAAAAGGCAGTAACAACCTGGTTGCAAAAATCACAAAAGGTCAATTAAATTATACAATTAGTCTATGAAAACGAAATAAAATACATAACATTAAAAAACTTCATAGAGTTCCTTGAACTCTTTTTTACCCTTACACTCAATCATAAACAAGCTGTTTTCCACATTAATCAATAATCCTGCCTTTCCAATTCTTTCGATTCTATCCAACTTTTCTTCTTCACCCACTAACCAATTATAGCTTTGCATCTCCTGCTTGTTATTAGTCAAATTAAAACTGAAGTAGTTCTTGCCACTGAACACGTCAGAGATAATATGAATAGTCAATGAGTACATCGACAAAATCTGCCACGATGATGGATTGGTGATGCTATCTGAGTTATCGTTCTTCTTCTGCAATCTGATAGTCAAGCCTTGCAACAACAACATCTTTGTATTTTCAGGATTGTTCAAGACGTTAGCCTTGTTGATATCAGCAGAGCTAATTGAACTTATAGACAGCTTTCTAGTCACCTGAGAAGTGTTTATCGTCTTCACACTGTCTTCCTTGTTTTCTTCGTTGGTGAGGTTGGATTGAAAGCTGGTCATAGTTGAAGACTTGCTAGTGACACCATTGTTTTCCATCACAGATGATGCTATCGTCTGTCTGGAATTTCCAAGAGAATCCACCGAGGACTTGTGAGACAACTTTCTTGGTCCAATTGCACCCTTGATATTTTTCACGTTTGAAACGATGGCCTGGGTCAACTCGTTGGAGAAGCATCTAATCATAATCAACATATTTTCATTGGAAACGCAGTTCTTGGAGGCAATCTGCAAGTCCAATGCAGAACTCTGGGTGATATCGGTGTCCTGGTCAATATTCAAAACCAAGATAGGTTTATCAATTATCTCATTGTACTTTTCATCAAACTCTTCTTTGAATACCAACATCCAAGCCGACTTCAAATCATAGTTCACCACCAATTTAAGGAACACACTTTCATTGACAGTCAACATTTCCCACTTTCCATACTTTGGTTTCCATTTAGATACCTTCATGGTCTTTGGGGTGGTTGGTGAAATGTAAAAGTCAATGGTGGAGTCTTGGTTGATAACAGCTTTCAATTCATCAGGAATGGTCAAAGAAGACTCAGTTAAGTCCGTGGATGAGTCTTTGGAATCCAGGTTTTTGTATTGCTTGAAGAAGTAGGCTGAGGTGGAAGATGGCAAAGCAAAGGCACTTCCTGAACCACTCTTGTGCTGAGTTAGCGAGTTACTGCTGTTGTTTCTAGTAGAACTGTGAGAAATCGTTGACATTTCTGACAGAACAGAATTAGCAGACAAAGGAATAGTTTCAGAATCAGACTCTAATGGGATATCGGTTCTGATTTTCAAATCTTTAGGGTTCACTGGCTTGAATGAGGCCGTAGAGTTAAGACTGTCGCTGCTCTTCTTTTGCTTCAACTTTGGAGTTGCAGAAGGAAGCTGTTCTTTCGACCTGTTTTTCTTGAAAAGTCCAAACAACTTGGACTTCTGCTTGGTTTCGGGTTGAGTCATCTGATTCAACCCACGGTGAACACTGAACGAAGGGTTGTGGCTCTTTCCAAAGTTAGAGATATCAATTTCTGAGCCTGAAGCCAATTTGAATACATCCTTTAGATTTTCCTTCAAATTTGGAACGGAGTTACTATGAACCTTCTTGTTCACAACCTGAGCTGGAACATTCTCCTTGTCGGTAATAGAATCAACTTCGATCTCAACCGAGGAAGATACTGGTCTTTCATGACTGTTTTCACTCTTGGCTGCTACACCGGAACGTATCTTTTGGAATCGAAGGTCTTCTGAGTGGTGAGACAAAGATTCTTCGAGGTTAGAAGTTTTGAAGCTTCCTGAAGTGTGCATGGAATTATGGGAGTCCAAAGATTTGACTGATGAAGGTGAAGATGGGTTTTCAATAATGAATTGTGGTGGTTTTACAAAGGAAGCAGTGGAGACTTTCTTATTCAATTTACCAGAAACCCCACTAGAATGTGAATTGGATCTGGAGGAAGTTTGAAGCGGAATAAACTCACTTTGATTCAATGATGGCGAGGATATCAACTCCTTGAACTCATGCTTGTTGCTTCTGGACTGTGAAATAGATTCAGTATCGTCTGAGAAGTCCATTTGGGAAGCATCCGATAACATATCAATACCCAAACCAGCCATCTTAAGATCCTGGTCACTTTCACTCAATTTGAGTAAAAAGGTGCTGTTGAAAGGAGACTCTGGGTCTTCCAATGGAAAGATTAACGACAATTTTTTGATCCAAGTAATCAAAAACTCGTGAGTAGGACACTTTATCACAATAGTGTCTTTGATGTGGTTGTTAGTTTTTTTAGAAAAGCGAATGGACTTCAATATTATCTGGCAGTTGGTGTTGCTATAGGATAAAGCCAACTCGTTAAGCCTGAACGGAGGGTACATTAAGGATCTGGAGAGCTCTTCTTCATCTTCGACAACTTGCAACAAAGCCAACGCGTTGTACTTTTGGGAAGCAAACGGGCCATTCAAATCTAGCAACAATAATTCGACCTGGGGTCTGTGGAAATCGTCTATGACCAAATACTGAGTTCTAGTTCTTTCGACTATTTGGGTGAGTTTAAAGTAACTGCAAACATTATCGTTGTTGTTCATGGCTCCGCCAAAAAGCTGGACGTTGTTAAAGTGGATATTGTTCAACTTTGAGGTTTCAATAAATGTGAGGTAACTGGTGATAATTTCATTACAACTATTCAGAAATTCATTCAATTGCTCAAGAATATATGGGTTTCGTATGAGTTGGGAAGCCGCAGCTATGAATGAAATGTAATTAGAAAGATGCATCACCGGTTTACTAAAATAAGTATTGTCTGTGTTGTTTGTTTCAGCCAAGGTAGACTCCAAACAAACCTTGTATTTGTCAAATAAAATCAATATGTCGTCACCCATCCACAAGATAAAGTCATTCATGAAGGCCTTAAACACCTGTTTGTCGTCATTGGCGGTGGTGGAATCCTCAAACAGCCTCAAATGTTGGTCTATAATCTTCAACAACTTTTTGTTCTTGGTGAATAACCCTCTGATTAAGGCGGTTATAGACGATTGGGAGGCCTTGGCTGGTCTGACTATACCTAAGATCTGGATTAAGTTATTGTTTTCATCGTTTTCAAATGCCATCAAGTCATTCAACAAGTCTAAGGGGCTCACTGATAAATTGCTGCTAGCTACAGTGTTTGTCAGGTTCAGCATCATCTTTGGAGTGGAAATTAATTCGATGTAAATCCGATGGGTTATATATATAGAATACGCGGAGCAAGACACAAAACACTAATTATACTCCCAGAAAATATCCATCCAAGATAAAAATATCCAGCAACTTGCAGGTGCTATAAACAAACTTTGGTGTTTGGACTTGTCACACGAAGATATTTGCGAAGACGAGCCCACAGGCCTGGGTCGAGAGTACCGGTCCAGGCTGGTAACGCGGGTCCACAAATGTGAAACGGTACTGGCCGGGTTGGAAACCCGTGTGATGCAAACATTGGTGTTTACAGGAGTAATCAAGGTTCGAATTAATCGCGTCGCGCATCTTCTCAAAACGCGTCTTTTTTATAACTTCGAATCTGGGGATTATCGGAGCAAATGCATCTGCAGATTCTAAAGTTGGGTTATGACAGCAAGATTCGTGAGCTCACTATTGCTCTACACACCACGCTAGAGCATTTTGTATGCCATACCCGGTTTTTCCACTCACCGGTGCAACTTTCCAGGATTGGGGCGGTAGTTCTTTGTCCAAGTTCAAAAGCTCCACTACTTGTTCCTGCAAATGGGTTACTTGGGGAGATGGTTCGGAATTATTGCCGGTTCCGTTGTCTATACTACTATCTAGTAGATCGATCTTATTGATAAGAACTAGCAATCTAGTCCCTGTCAGCCGATCCTGTAGAATGATCTTCTCTCGTAGCTCCTTGTAGGACTCGTTCAAACGCTCTAGGGCTAGGGCATCTATCACCCACACCACAATGTCTGTTTTGTCGAAATAGTTGCTCCAGAATGTGCGTAGACTGGTCTGGCCACCAATGTCCCAGATGTTCAAGCTGAAACCCTGATACATCACGGTGTTGATCTGAAACCCCATGGTGGGTGAGATGGTTAGTATGTCTTCATTTAAGATGTTTTTGACAATAGTGGTTTTTCCTGCATTGTCGAGCCCAAGCACCAACACTCTAAGCTCTTGGTCCTTTAGTTTTTGTTTTCTGATGATGCTCAAAAGACCCATTGTTACCAATCACCAAAATATCTATCACCGTCTCAAATCGCGGTGTTGGTAAAACTGCTGCGAACAAATCTTATGCATCACATTGATGAAGCAGAAATCCATCTTTGAGTTTGAGGAACGACGGAAGATTGCGCGCCTAGACGTCGGTGTTATTGATTTGACTGATGAGAATCCCATATGTGAATCTGACGGGGCTAGGGCCGATAACAACGCGGGTTCTGGTACTGGGTTAGAATACGTAATTGAAGAGGACATGGAAGAGATTACAGACACAAGCGTGAAGTTAGAGGTAAAGAAGGAATCTGAAGTTTTTAATGTGACTATTTCTGCAAATGAATTCAGTTTCTTGGAGAGCAATTGGATCAATAAGAAAAATGTTTCCAATCATGAATCAGAACAGGTCAATGGATCTGAGAACCCATTTCTTGAAATAAGCAAAGAGTCTGACGACTCAATAAAGAAAGAAAACTCTTTGGAATGTGATCCTGAGGCTGTTTTTGAGGATGATTTTGAAAATAAAACCGATTCTGAATCCGAATACAACCAAACTCTTCTCCGTTTCTATGACTCCGATTCAGATCCACATTCTAGTGACGAAGACCAGGAATGGGAATATCGATCCCTAAATGATATCGATCTCAACTATTTTTCCAGAGATGAAGATGAGTACGGTTTCAGTATATTGGGAGATGCCCCCAAAAGAGAAAAGAACAACAACAAAATCAATATTGATGCTGTAAAGTATATGGAATTGATACCAGCTTGCGAAAAATGCTGTCCCCAATGTAAGGTGGATCTAAGTAATCTCACTGACCAATTCTTTGAAGCTCATATTAGGGAATGCTTAGTTGAAACCAACTTCACAGTACTGCCGGTTAAAATTTCTAAAGAAAAGGTCCCCTCTTTGGTGAAGCTACCATCTTTCAGAAACGACAACGCTATCTTGAGTCCGACCAAGAAAATCGATCCTCCCAAGAACCTCAATTTCAAATCAAATCGAAATCCTATACCAGAATTAAAGATCATGCAATTTCCGGTCAATCCTGTAGCCAATTATAAGGTTTCCATGGATGCATTCAACTATCGTCCTCATACTGAGATAAAAAAGTATTTTCTTAGTCATTTCCATGCGGATCATTACGGAGGAATTAGTAAAAAGTGGGCTTTCGAAAGAGTCTTTGATTGTTTGGAAGACTTTGAAGACCTTTCCAAATATAAACCAATTATATTTTGCAGTAAAGTCACAGCAGACTTATTAACCCTCAAGTTTGGTATTGATCCCAGGTTTGTTCAATCTTTAGAATTCGAAGTCAGGTATTTAGTGAAACTGTACCACAATTTTGATGTTCATGAAAATGAAAAGTTGGCCAAGATTGAAAAAATTGAAGGTCCCGGGTTGTATGTGACATTAATGACTGCTAACCATTGCCCTGGTTCAGCGATTTTCTTGTTCGAATCCATAGGAGACGATGCTCCAAACAGAGCTTACCTCCATTGCGGTGATTTCAGAGTTGACAAGCGAATGCTAGAGCATGAGTTGCTTAAACCCTATAGGCTTCCCGAAGCCAAGGCTATACTAGACAAGGTGTATTTGGATACCACATACTTGACATTCCATTACGATTTTCCTAAACAAGAAGACGTATGCAGCCAAGTTTCAGAAATGTTTAAAACATTGGTTTCCCCGGAGGGTGGATCGTTGATGACAACTTGGTTTGGGAATAGCAAACAAAGCAGAATAACTGATTTCCTCAGAGCTAAACCTAAACCCAAGAAGAAGTTCCTAATTACAATAGGAACGTATGTGATCGGGAAAGAAAGACTTGCTATTTCTATTCTGAAAAAGTTGGATAAGTGCCCAATTTATGTGCTGAGTATCAAAAGCAGAGGATATCAAACTGAAATAGTCAAGACATTCGGCGACGAATACTTGAATGAGGTTTTAACAGAAGATGAACTTGGAAATGATGGTTGTGACTGTGTAATTCATTTGGTACCTATGAATGTGATTTATTTGATGGAAGAATTTAAAAAGTACATCACTTCCAATAAGTATCTCGATTCTTTTGAGAAATGTATTGCTTTGAGACCCACTGGCTGGAGCTACACTCCCCAATACATGGCCAACAAGGAATTGGATGCGTTAGAGTATTCCAGGCCAGATGACATATCCAAGAACTTATTTTTGAATAAAGTTACTGAAATCTGTATGAATGCTCCTGCATTTTCATACTTGGAAGACATTTTACCCCAGAACAAGCCGTTTAGACTCTCTAATAAGCACGAGAGAGACACTCTCAGAATATATTCCTTACCATATAGCGAGCATTCATCATACAGGGAGCTAGCTTATTTTTGCATTTTTATGAACATTGACCGTATCATTCCTACCGTGGGCACAGAAGAGGCCAGAGTGGTTGAAAGAATGAACCAGCACATTTCCTACTGGGCTAGAATCAAGGCTATTATGAAGTCAAACTACAAGGATCCTTCTATTGATCCTATCATACACGATAAGTTGAAAGCTTTGACTTTAGACTGTTTCTGATATTCCAGGACAAAATTTATGATGCCACGAATCTATAATATATATTTAATGAACTATCATGTTTTTTGGGTAAGTAAATTATTATAATAAGCCAAGGTAATCTCACATTGTTCAGCTTTACAGTCCGCCCATGATGCAACAAAGTCGCCCTTGACGTAGTGCAAGTGGTCGTTTTCTTTTATTTGCTCATTGCTGTGTTTTGCAGCAATGGTTCTAGCCAGTATTATAGCGGTTTTGCTCAAAATAAATGGGTGCCATTGCAAAATGTGGGTCAAGGCAGAATCCGGCCCATAAGGAAAGTTAGGGTAGGTTGAAAACAAGTTTGAGTTCCAGAATTCAAGAATCGACTTTCCAACATCATCATTTTTCAAAATCACAGAATCGGTTTCGATTTTTTCATTCGATTGAGTCACCAACAACCTGATAGCGCCAGGCTTGGTGGTTTTGTAAGTTCTGATAAGACCATTTTGAGGGTTGATTGGCTGTTCACGTAACATAATAGGATCCAAAGCCTCGTCGGTAAGCACGTAATCCTTAAGGTTGATACTCAAGTTCATAATCAAGGAATCTTCATCCAAATACCAGAACCACTTGGCTTCTGGGAAGGCAAACATGGCAGCTCTTAAACAGTATGTTCTGATCCACTTACGCTTTTCCAAGTTATCAAAATTGGCGAAAGATTCGATCCACGGAAGGAACTCCTGAGTCCAACGAGTATACACTCCATAGTTGTGAAGATGAGCATAGTCAATTCTGTTTTGAACAATGTTAGTTAAGCCTCCCAAGCTGTACTTTTCGAAATTTATAGCAGTGACAATGATGACTTCAGGGTAGTTCTTTCTACTTTTGGGTTTGTAAACAATTTTGTCACCGTTTTTGAAGAAGTTTTTAGCTTTGGATAAATTCAGGGCAGCGTTCTCGTCCTTTTCTTTTTGGCTCTGCACTGTGTGATCTGGATTATCAAAGGCATTCAAAGAAGTGATGATGCTGACATCGATTTCGGGATGTGCAGCGGTTCTTACCCGTGATTCCTTCACCAACTTGCTTCTTCCCAATTCCTTCAACAAAGGAGCATCTTCGACTGGGGGAAAAATATATTTGGAGCTTGTAGTTATGATCTGGGTGCTTGTAAAAGCATGTGCTGGTGGATAATCTCCGTCCACCTTTTTAGCAAAGATATTGATGGATATTCCTAGAGGATTCAACCACACTAATAACAATATTCCCAACACCAACCAGAGTGTGTTGAGGGGTTTGCTTTTGATGTGACGAATGTTGCTGAAGGTTGCAGGAAGGGGCAAATATCCTTTGTTCTTTTCTTTTGGTTTGAAAGCCATTCTTGTGTGGGTGTGTCGTACCTTTTAATACTTGTGCTGCCGGATCACAACAGTACCACGTCTATTTTTGTTGACCGAATTTTCTCGCTGTTTTCAGGTACATTTAAAACGATGCGAAAAATATCAAATTGAAACTGTTGTAACAGAAACTGTTGTGGCAGAAACTGTTGTAACAGAAGTTGTTCTTGAAACAGAAATTGTTGTAGCAGAAATTATTGTAGCAGAAACTGTTGAAACAGAAACTGTTGTAACAGAAGTTGTTGTAACAGAAGTTGTTCTTGAAACAGAAACTGTTGTAACAGAATTGTATCTTTGTATGTGTGTTATAGAGAAGGGAGTATAGAGGTATAAGGAAAAAACGAACGAAACACGTGAATTTAGTGGAAACTAGTCTTACACACTTTGTTCCTGGTTGATTCTATCTTCGATAACTTGAAGAGCAACTTGTCTTCTTCTCTCTGCAACCGAATGAGCCACGCCCTTCAGTGTCTGGTTAATCTGATCCAGTCTCTTTTTGGCTCTTATGTTACCCTGTTCAATGCTGTCGTCGTTGAAAGACGTTACTATTCCCAAGAAAACCGCCAACTCATAAATCTTGTCAAACACTGGAGCCAAATACTTCTTGGTGATTTCTGGGAAAAACTCCACGAACTGGAACGCATCACAAGCATCGCCTCTTATCACAGACCCACCTTCGTTCGAAGAAACTGGCAACAATGGGTCCACCGAGAATGCCTGATAGAACCTCAAGTACGTGTATGACACGATGAAGCTTCCTATGGCCGGTACAAACGGATGCAATGATCTAGAAAATACAATTGACCAAGCTAATGCCACGAAAACACATAAAAACGGCAAATGCTTGATTCTGGAGTTGATCAAACCATTGAATAATAAGATGTTATGTTCTGGAATCAACTGCTTCAACACAATCAAAAATCCAAAGTAATATGAAATACCACCGCCTAGCGGTCTGTCCATACCCACGCCATCGCTTCTGACTATGTTTGTAACAATGGTCACCAAAACAGTCAAGAAGTTGGTGATAGTTCCTACAATGAACACGAACTGGACCACTTCTCTAAAACCCCAGAATCTCTCGACATATCTGGACGTAATTATCAAAATAGCCCCTGACAACAAAAAGGACATGATTGAGATCTCTGCAAAGATAGCAGTGGCCAATGACCAAGGATAGAAAATGGTGTATCTTGGAATTAATTGCAAATAAGGCACTTGGATATCATGGAATTTGACGTCTGAGGCTGGAACTGCTCTTAAATGGCCTACCTTAATCAAAAAGATCAATGTGGACACTAGCACCAAGCATGCGGCCAATATCCTGGTCGATGTAGGAAAGTTATGAACACGAACTAGAAATGCCATAGTGTTATGTTTCGCGATTTTTGTCAATGTGTTCATAATGGATGGTGATGATTCTTTGCTTTTGGCTACACTTAGTGTAGGTGTATTCAGTTGTTTATGTTTGCACTTAGTGTAGGCATATGCAGTGTTTACACTCTAGAAAGGAGGCTTTAGACGCGGTAATGAACAGTTGAAAATGCAAAACTTCACCAAAAAACAAAAGTCCACAGACCTCTTCAAAAGACCTCTTCAAAAGACCTCTTCAAACCCAGACCTCTTCAAACCCAAAACTACTCAAAAATCCAAAACAACTCAAAAACTAAACTACTCAAAAACCACAAAACTACAAGCCAATTGTAAAACTATAAATTGAGTAAAACAAACAATATTTATAACAAACCTATCCATATTTAGTAAGGCATTAATACAGGGCCAAAGCCAATTACTCTACAATAACCCTCACTATCTATATTTATTCCATGATTCTTAAGCCTTTGAAGTGTAAGCTTGGGTGCTACTTGGGGTGTAACTGGCAAAAGACCAGGAACTAGCGTAGGCACGCGATGGGTTCTTAGTATCGTTGTTGTCAACCTTTCTTGGTTGGAACAATTGGTGAATAAGACTACCACTGTCGGAGGAGATTTTATCAGCAATGTTATCTGGAACAAATTTGGATGCAACCGCTGGTGCAGCAATCAATGCAACAAAAACAACAAGGATGACAAAGTACAAGGTAGCATACTTTCTCACCATTCTCTTTCTCAACTTAGCTTGCTTCAAGGAGTAGATTGGTGGTCTGATCAACCTACTAGGCTTCAACCAGAACAACATGGTGGAGTGCCATCTGTCAATCAATGGAATACAGATGATTGGGAACTGACAGAACAAAATGATGTGCGCCAAAACAAAGTCACCAGCAAACTCAGACATTTCAATGATCTTAGCACAGTACTCACGAGCTGGTTGGGTGAAAGCCATCCAACCCATACCAGTGCTGTACCACTTACCGGTCCAGAAAGCGGTGTTGGCCTTATCGTTTTTGAATTCTCTGGTCAAACATACCAAAGTCAAGAACTTGAACAATAATCTTTGAATATAAATCATAGTGATTAATCCCAATAACATTCTGGCGAAAGAGAACCCTTCCAAGACCCACATGACAATGAAGAAAACCAAGTTAACAATCACAGAAACACCGTGAGCGAAACCTGCCAAAACAGCACCGGTCTTCTTACAACACAATCCCAACAATGGTCCAGCACAACACGCCAAACCCAAACACACACCAACACAACCAGCGTTGACAGCAACGGGGGCCAAAGCACAGATAACCACTCTCAAAGTAGAATTGACTTCTTGTGGATTATCAGTGACACCGGTTTGAGCATTGATGAAAGTGTAACCAACAAACAATGCAGCTGTGTAGAAAAGACATGGCAAGAAGTCAGCAAAGAAAACATTCGATCTGTGAGCTCTGGAAGCATCACCAGCAGCTTTTTCAGAAATGTCTCCAGTCAACTTACGCTTGAAACCAGTAATTCTAGATCTCGACAAACGGATGTAACCAATCCAAGAGTTTCTGTGCCATTTAGTGTTACCTCTGGACAACCATCTGATAAAGTCACGGTAGTCAATGAAGTAGTCTTCCCAAGCAAATTGATGTGGGTTGAAGATAAAAGGTGAGAACACCAACGCAGACAAAGAAGCCCAGAACCACAACAATGCTGGTTGCCAGTGAGAAACAGATCCAAACAAAATAATCAACATGGATCTGGCACCCATGTAAATAGACGAGTCAGCAAAACGGGAGTACAAGATGGAGAATGGGATTCTAGAAGTGGCAAACCCTCTACCAGTGGAAATATATCTGGCACCACCAGTAGTCAAGTCGGTAAACAAAGAAGTGGAGTAGATTTGAGCAACGAAAACTTCAAACATAGGAGACAACGAAACCAAGTGTCTAACGAATCTTTGAGCTGCCTTCCATACACCTCTTTCGATCAATTCTTGAATAGTCAATGGAATAAACGAAATGAAGAAAACAATGAAAATAGACAAAGTATAACGTCTGATCCAATCAATAACTGGAGTGAAGTTGTAACAACCAATTGGGTACAAGATATCAGTAATTGGAGAGTTTCTGTTGTAAGAACAAATAATGGATTCGTGGGCCAAGGCGTTCAAGTTAGCCAAAACCAACATGAAACTCTGCAAAGACAATTGAATGAACAAGTTATTGATGTGGAAACCAGGATGACCAAAGTAGAACGACAAGAATCTGTCCAAGGGTAATTGAGTAGACAAGTAGTAGTATTCTCTGGACAACATTTGTTCACCCATACCAGCACCAATCTTGGTGGTAAAGTTCAAAATAGAACCGAAACCCATATCTCTACCTTTACCACATTGGTAGTATTCACAGTGCTTGATTCTACCACCTCTCAACATAGCAGTCATACCAGCATAAATATCTTCGTTCAAGTGCAAACCCTTTTGGGCCTTCGAAACACCCCCTCTGGTTAACATGAAAGTAGCATTCAAGAAATCAGGGTGACCATAATGCAATTTACCACCAATTTGAGCCATGGTTCTAGCAAACAAAGTACCGAAAGTCTGTTCTTTACCGGCTGCAACATCACCCAAAACACCAGAGTTTTCAGAGAAAATGTATTCTCTGGCACCCAAGATAGCAACTGGGAACTCTTGAACCTTTTCTTTGTCTTTCAAGGTTGGAGCGTATGGGTTAACGTGTTCAACGTTCAATTCCTCGAATTCGGCCAAAACAGATCTGATCTTAAGACATTCTTCCAAGTAGTTATCTTGATTAGCATCAATCAACTGGATGTATTCACCTCTGTGGAAAATAATGGAGTGGTTCTGGTTATCGGACTTACCATCTCCCAAAATTGGGTTACCAGACAATTGAACTCTAAACTTAGGACGTCTTCTACCGTTCTCTAACATCTCGCAATGACCATCAATCAAAGCGGAGTACACTCTTGGTTCTTCGTCTTCATTCAAAGCAGGTTCTTCGTCTAAGTAAGCAATTTGTAAATCAGGGTAGGCTCTCAACAAGAACTCGGCGTTTTCCATTTCATCTTCCTTGAACTTGGATAATCTTTGCATAGAAACAACAAATCTGAACTTTCTTCTGGCCATCTTTTCCAAAGCCAATTCCAAACCTTCAGGATCACCACCAAAGTACTGAACCAATTCGGGGTTTTCGACTCTGTACAACAACTTGATGGCTCTTGCGTAGTTCATGAAACCAGAAACAGTTCTGTACAAAGTTTGGGATCTCAAAGAAGCCCAGATTCTAGTTCTCAAAGTGTATTCAGGAGCAGCCGATTTGAAACCAATACAGTAGAATGGCAAGTCATCGATCTTAGATTTCAAGCCGTCTTCACTCAACTTATCAGGGTCTTCGCCATTTTCATAAGCAGCAGTTTCTTCAGCCAAGATCTTGGTGTCCTTGACAAAACAGTCCCATTCGACTGGGTGCAATTGCTTCAAGTATTCCAACAACGTGACTCTGGAGAATTGGTCATCTTCTCTGATAATTTCTCTCAAAGACAACAAAATCTTCTCAGAGTAATGTGGAGTGAAAACAGTGAAAGTAGGCATGTTGTCAACTGGCAAAGGCTCCAAAATTGGAGTAGCCAAAGATTGAGCGAAGAAAGAAATTCTTCTTTCAGCTTCGGAGTTTCTTGGGAAAAATTCAGTGTCAAAGTTGTTGTCATCTTGGCTGACAAAGAAAGTTGGAGCTCTCAAAGTTCTCTTACCTTCAACTTCAGATGGCACTTGATGGTACAATAACTTTTGAACGTGGTCAATTGCCAACAAATGCTCTCTGTACATGGAGATAACAATAGCATTCCAGATCTGAGAGATCAAAACCTTTGGTTTGTACTTGATTTCCATTTCGGTGGTGGCCAAAATCTTGGAATAGATTCTCTTTGGCAATCTGGTGAAAATGTTTCTCCATGGAGTCAAAATAGAAATACCCAAGTAGAAAGACCTACCAATGGAGAAAACACAGTTAATAATAATGTACCACATGTAGGTATCCAAAAAGAACAACAACATATCAACCAAGAACATTAAACCCAAGACAATCTTGGCTTGTTGCATACATAAAACGTTACCAAACCAAACTTCACCAACACATCTCATCTTGGTAGTGGACAAAATTCTGATTGGATCAATCATAGACTTAATCAAAAACCAGTACGATTCGGCGTACTTGGCTAAGAAAACCAAAACCCACAAGAAGTATGACAACCACATATCTAATCCTCTCAACTTGGAAAAGTTAGCAGTGAAAGTTTGCGAAGCCAAGTATCTTCTTGATCTCTTGTTCATGTAACTAGTGAACAACCCACCCAAAGGCATGATAGCAAAGAACACCATGGTTGCAATTGCGATAAAGAAACCAACGATGGAGACGATCAAGGCAGCTCTGGACTTAGCAGCCAAACCAGCCCAGTAGAAAGTGAAAACAACTGGGGCCAAGTTAATAAGCAAAATAAGCATCAAAAACACTAGACGTCTGCTCAAGTGTTGAGCACCACTCCATTCTCTAGGAACAAACACCCATTCACACAAAGTAGCAAAGATTTGAATCAATGAAGCAATCGAACCGGCAATAGCAGCAGCAGCCCATCTTGAAGAAGCAACTGGCTGGTTGTTCAAGGTTTGCAGGTAATGTAAAGTATAGAAAGTTGGGGAGTTGTAAGCACAGTACATCCAGTAGACACAGATGTGAAGAATCCAAATTCTGTTGAAGTTTGTCACCAAATGCAACCAAGTTCTGATTTCCTTATAAGTCTTGAAGAACACATTCTTCCATTCAACTTCACCCAATCTCAAGTATCTTTCTTCTTGAGGAATATCCACCAATCTGGTACCATCCTCAAAAATGATTCTGGAAATACCTTCTGGGTACCAAAACAACTGATTGACATCATCGTAACCAATAACCTTGTTGTGGTCCTTTTCTCTCTTAACAAATCTACCATCGTAGATTTCGTAGACTTGAGATCTAATAAATCGGTAGATAGGAGTGATAATTCTGTTCAAGTAATCACCTTCGGCCACTGGTTCTTGTCTCTGTTGACATTGTGGAGATAACAAGTAGTCGTGGGCGGCCTTGTAGATGTAACACAAACACTCAGGGGTGAAACGGACTTGGTTAGCTTCACCCCACAACAACAAGTACAAAGAAACGTCTCTAACTCTTTCCTCAGGAGTCAAGTTGTTCATCTTAGCCCTCCATCTGACTTCAGCAGCTTCCAAAGAATAGTCACCTTCCAACTCGTTAGCAATAGCTTCTAAATCTTCACCGTGTTCTTCGACCGCTTGTCTGGCCTTCTTAGACTTCTTGGAAGCCTTTCTGGCCTTTCTTCCGATCTTACCCATGCTCATGTTACCAAAACCAAGAGAATCATCCAAATCCTGTTGACAGGCAAAAAACCACTTTTTGTAGTTGGCGTTGTCACCACCAATGTAGTCAGCATGCAAACTCAACAAAGCTTGAGATGGCGACATTCTAGAGGATCTGGAATCTAACAAAGTCATAAAGTAGTCAAACATATTTCTCATAGAGTCTCTTTGGAAACCAAACTTATTGGTCAAGTCAATGAAAATGTCCTCGATATGCTCAATCTTAATGGGAGCCTGTGGGTCAGCACTCCAAGCTGGGTATGGCAAGTTGGAAGACATTTGGAACTGCGTAGGATCGTAGTTACCACCGTAGATAGGAGTGGAAGCACCACTGGATCTAGGTCCACCGTAGCTCATTTGACTAGGAGTATACTGGGTACCATATTGGTCGTAACCAGGAGTACCAGGAGCTTGGCCACCATAACTAAAGTCACTGAACGCTTCTTGGTCTTGGTTATAGCCTTGTTGCTGGTAGTTACCATCCTGGTATCCGTCCATGTCATACGGTTGCTGCTGGTATTGCATATTTGGATCATAATATTCTTGTTGATTTACCATATCATACGGTTGCTGTTGATAATAACCATCATGTCCCTGCTGGTCATGCTGAGCCTGACCTTGGGGATCGTAATAATGATTCTGATTGTTATCGTTATACGACATCTGAAGGTTAGTATAAAAACGGATCAAACTGAAAAAGCAGGTCCAACTTGTAGACTTTTCTATGCCACTTTATATGCCAGCCCGTTTACCCTATCCGAGTGAAGCTAATTCCTTTAAAAAAACTTAGACTGTCAGCTAACTGGATCGAAGTTCTCCTAAAAAAATTTCGAAATTGCCAATTTTCTTTTTCGGCATGAAAAGGCCTCTGTTGAAACATTGCTACCGTGTGCAGGAAAAAGACCCATTAATAATCTGAATCAGGAAGACCTGGAAGTCCCGAATGTCGTGGTCGTGCGCCGGCGATGCACCAATCCAGTAGTTGGATATCACCTTTTGGGAATCAAATGTCGCGTCGGCTCACACGCAAATTTTGCATGCACCGCGACTTTTCAACACTACAAGGAATTGAATGAGATGGGTGGTTGAACTGGCGGTGGAGCATAAGAGTTGGGGCTGGTGGTTTGTTGAGCTTGATCTGGTGGTTGATTGGTAGCTCTTTCTTGGTAATTTTCGCATATGACCAATTTTTCAACTTGAGTGATTTCGTCTATTCCGTCGCTTTCTCTTTTTTGGTTTCTGTTCTTTAGTAGGTATGGATCTGTTCGGATATTCTCTAGATAAAGCCTAAGGTAGGTCGTGTGGTGAATTCGGGGTGAGCTTTGCTCTATGTTGGCTACCAAATCAATACTCTTCAAATTTTTCAAATCATGATCCACTTCAAATCAACCGTCAATTCCCTCTCCAGGTCCTCAAGCACCCATGCAGCCCAAAATAACATATGTAGTCTAATTCTGCTCTCCAAAAGTACATACCTCTAATCAATCAGTATTACAGTTATAAGCAAATATAACTTGATAAATATCTGAATGTTTTTTTTTTGAGGAGGAATATTTCGTTTTATTAAAGATTCAAGGGCCCGACATGTCGCGACTCGCTTTATTCCAATCTCAAGGTGTATGTTTATGGTTTTGGAAGAATTAACTATTGCTTCAAGAATCTAGTGGCAATAAGCAAACACGAACCGAGGGGAGAGAAGAGTATATAGCATTGAAAAGATAAAAACATGTAAAAGTCGACAATTGGTGGAATAACTGCAGAATCACCATCTCAAAAGCATACATGAGTTAATCTAGAGAAGGTCTTATACGAGTCGCGTCCTGATTCAACCCAGCATATCGGTCTATCTGAACATAGGCAAATTTTCAGTACTTGACTACTAAGCAAAAAAACACGAAAGTTGAATGCAAGACGCGATTCTTGAAATCAGTTTTGGGACAAGATGATTCAAATTAAGTGTGATCTGGCATGCTTGTACTCATGAAGAACCATGTGAAGGGATAGTATTCTGAAATGTGTTGAACCATAGCATAGGATTTGGTAGAACTAGGATCTATTTTAGTAATGTCTCGGTAAGCAAGTTCCAGGTACAGGGCGCAGTTTCTAAAAATAGGCCCTTAATCTTTTCAGATAAGTGATTTAGATGTTTAGCAGGAATGTAAAACCAACGTATGACTGCAATTTGAAGGTAGTAGCTGTGTGATAATTCTATATATGTGGTATAAGGTTTATAATTTGGAAGGTGTGGAATTGTGAAATTTGCTTATAGACTTTTCTTACATTTGACATATTTGTTCGATGAGAATTGCTTTTGAAGCTTTTAGTGTCTTCCAAGAAAAGATTTCCTGTTATAAAAGGATTCATCTCTTAACACCGCTTTATTCTTCTTCTACATGCTACATTAGTTGCTACTTTCAAAGTCTTGAAAAAGATCGTCTATTCACTCCATCCTAAAGCCTTCAACTCCTTGATGATCTCGTGCTCTTTATTGATCTTAGAAACCTGTGTCTCCTCCAAGGCTTCACCAGAAGCTTGCTTCAACTTCAAGGTCTCAATGGCTCTCAACTTCTTCAACAATGATCTTATTCTTTTGTCTTCAATCGACGAAACTCCACCCACAACACCAGCTACCTCGCTGTTCGTATTTATTTTGTCTTCTGTCAGAGGTGTAGACTCTTTGGATTCTGCTGATCCTATGTCCTTAGCTGCCTTAGCTGCTTCTCTCTTTTTTCTGTTTTTGGCTGATGCTTTCGACTCCTTGACAGCTGGAGGTGGTGCTCCAGGAACTGTTCTTGTCCTAGGCGTGAATCCGTTCTTGGCTACACCTGAAACTGAAGAAGAAGAGGAGTTTAATTCCTTCTGGTATAAAGATGTGGCCTCAGTAGTTGTACTATTTCTTGCGTGTGGAGGTCTGTAAGCACCACTAGGTTTTTTCTCAGTAGAACTCTGACTTTGGACCTTTTTGCTCAAGTACTGCTTTGCACTTTCAGTACTTTCAGGAACTGGTTCATCGTTTCTGATAGCAGGGAATGTTTCAATTTTAGTAGGTTTCCAGTTGGTGGAAAATAACTCTGGATAATCCTTAAAGTAGATCAATTTACCAGTATAGTGCCAGATTTTCAATCCGTTATCCACTCTCAATCTTGGAGAAGTAGTAGCTGTCAAAATATGTCTTCCATCAGGGGACCACTGACAAACACTGGTGTTGGCAGCTTCAAAACTGACAATTTTCTTGAACTTATCTTGTCTATCGTAAATGTCAACAGTTCCTTGCAAATTTCCAAAACCAGCAACCAACACGTACTTACCATGGGGAGAATACAAAATGGTGTTCCTTGGTAAGGTAGGCAATGAGTGGATCAAGTTACCTCTAGCATCGAAAAAACTAGTTTCAGACGGCATGTATCCATATATGACACTGAACTCTCTGGCGGTAGGAGACCAGGTGATATCGTGAATTGGGCCTGGTTTCGTCAAGTTGATTCTAGAGTTGTAACTACCAGCAATTCCTAATAAATATAAGTTGGTCTCGCCGTAGTATGACTGGTTGGTAGTATCATGATCAGTAGATGCAAGTCCCAACAATGCCGTTCCCAATGAATTCCACTTCAACGAACACTTTTCTGCTTTGAAGAAGTTCTTGGAACAAACAGGCTGGCTGAAGTTAGGTAAATTATAAATGGAGATGTTGGCGGGCTTTCCACTAACTTCTGGAATAAAAATGGCAATTGATGGATTCAAACCAGGACTAACCTTGAAACTCTGGTACGGAGACTCGGTTCTGAACTTGAACTTAGGGGATCCAATGTTTTCTAACTGGCTGGCATCAGTGATGTCGTAAAATTCAATTTCCTTGTTGTTGAAAGTACCCTTGACAAAAAAGTTTTCGTTGGAAGTGAACTGGGGTTTCCAACCATTCTGATGCTTATTGGACCATTCCATTATGATTTTCATGTTCTTGATATTGAATATCTTGACATTCTTGTTCCATACGCCGCTTTCTTTATTTATCATCACTGGCTTACACCATAAACATAAGTAGGAACCGTTTGGAGAAAACTCAATGTCAAATACGTCATTCAATTCAATTTTCAAAAGAATGGATCCACAAGTCGTATCGATTATCACCACCTCATTTGGCTGTGTGTATCCAAAGTACTTGCCGTCTGGGGAGTAGAGGGCCGATCTGCATTCACTTTGGGGCCTTGGAAACGACTCCAAGGTCGTGTAGCTTTGAATCAAGTCCACAGACTTCGGTAAACGGCCTAGAAAAGAATAAAGTTAGTACGTGACTTTGCGGCACCAGAAGCACCTCCTGGGGGTGTTTGATCTGGAATTCGGCGGCGTTTGGCCTAGTACATACAATATAACTGCGTGTTAAATGACATTGATGCAAACTTATCTGAGAAAATTTTGATGAGCGTCCATTTTCTCAGTGTTTTTGAGGTAGTCACGACTATTAGCTTATTGATTTGTGTAGAAACATGTAGCAACAAGGTTGGAAGAGGTTAGAAGAACCGAGCAAAGAGAACAAGGGTTGCAGGAAATATTTATTAGCTTACTTCACCGAATTTCACATGGCCAGTTTCTTGAGCATGTTTGCTTGCTGCAACTTCACCTACCACCACTTGGTAGCATACCAAACACCTCACTCTGAACTTGGTGGTGTTAGTAGTGTAATTCTTCGATTGCAATAACTTGCAGAGCATGTGGGACGCGTCGGTGACTTGTTTTGCAAGTGGTGACTGGATTTCCCACTGGCAAATGTCATTTGCTTTATCAGCTTCTGACACTGACACAATGGGGTTCAACGCTGCTACATCGTAGTGTACACCTGAATATACCAAGTTGATGAACTTAGAAGATTGCTCCGACTCAAACTTGATGAACTGCCCCAGTTCTATGTCTATGCAGTTGATGGTGATGCCTAAATATTTGCTGAGAATGCCTAGTTCTATTGCTCCACCCCAGGAATCTTTCTTGGTAATCCAGTTACTGTAGTTTTCGTTGGTTCTGCCCAAAATAGCTTCGTTGTACAAAACTGGGTCTGAAACAATGGCGCTGGAGCATACTTGCCTTAGTTCTGCCACTGTATGATCTTTTAGCGTATATACTATAGCATTGAACATGCACGAATTATCATCAGCAATATTCCTCAATATCAAATATCCATGACTTGGGATGAAAACACAAGGGATTTCCTCATCTAGTGTGTTTGAGGCTCCACCTGAGGTATCTTCTTTGAGTTCTTTTGTTTTGCTTTCCAATATAACCTGGTCTCCATTGGAAATGCACGTTTGTATCTTACTCTGTGGGGCAAATTCTACTATCTTGGGTGGGAATCCCTTCTTGATATACCGAACCGATTGTCCTGGTTCAAATAACTGTGGATCCGCTGAAAATAGTTCTATAAGTTCCTCGAAGGAAATATCGTCATCGATTGTCAATACCTTTGAAGCCTTATCACTCTTTACCTTAATCCTCATATTTGATTTTGGCAGATTTTACGATTATGAAATTGAGATTTTGATAACACATCAAAATAGTGAATATAAAGAAAAAAATACAACATTCATAAAGCTAATACGAATAAGAAAAGTAGAAATATTTAGCACTGAACACTTGAAGAGAAATATCAAAAATACAACCAAATAATGCCAATATCTATTATACACACCTATTATTCATCAGTCATTGCATCTCCCTCGTTGGTTTCTTCAGGTTTAATACCCAAGATCTCATCCAATTCCGGTCTCTTTTGATTAATCAATTCTTCGAATTCCTGCTTGTTCTCCTCCTTGTATTGTTGCAATTGTTTATGCTTTTCCACAGACTCCATGAACTTGGCCATATTCACTCCGGCAGCAGCTTCACTTTCCAAGTTGGTGTACGGCTTCTGTTTCAATGACTTAACTCTTCTTTTGTGGATTTTAGATTTGGCATGTCTATCCAATGCCAACTGGTTTTCGTAGTATTTAGCACACTCCACACAATAGTATTGACCCAAACCTGGCTTGTTCTCATCAATAGGTTGGTTCTTCAACTTGTGGATCGATTCTTTTGAAGACATGTCATCGTAGATCAAGTCCAAGTCTCTGGTTCTTCTCTTGGTCTTATACCTCTTGACACTGTATCTACCCATTCTGTTTTATGTGTTGATTTGTGAGGCTACCTAACTTCAACACGAGATGAGATGAACTAAAAATTCTCAGACCTACAATACCAGGGCGGGAGCCCCAGAGTCAGATGACCGCTGGCCCAGTGCGGTGACTGCGCAAAACGTCGTGTGTTTCCATTTTTGTCAGAAAACCATTTTCTCATTCTCTGTGAAAATTTCTCTTCACAACTTACTAAGTTAATAATCAGTATGTAAAGAACAACACCAAGATATGGAAAAAGAAGAGGATAAACCGTGTAAAGATTTAGAAACCACCACACCGAACCCAACCCGTCTAATTCATTTGGCCATTAGTGGTTTTTCACCAAGAAAAGCAGGACGTAAATTGCACTCAAGTTGATTATTAATCACACAAATATCATAAAAACAGTTTAATTCCACATCTTTTTTTGCCCCTAGTTTCCATACTAACAACTTTAGAAAATGGCTAGAAGACCAGCTAGATGTTACAGATACTGTAAGAACAAACCATACCCAAAGTCCAGATACAACAGAGCTGTCCCAGACGCTAAGATTAGAATCTACGACTTGGGTAGAAAGAAGGCATCTGTCGATGAATTCCCATTGTGTATCCACTTGGTTTCCAACGAATTGGAACAATTATCTTCCGAAGCTTTGGAAGCTGCTCGTATTTGTGCCAACAAGTACATGACCAAGATCTCCGGTAGAGATGCTTTCCACTTGAGAGTCAGAGTCCACCCATTCCACGTCTTGAGAATCAACAAGATGTTGTCATGTGCCGGTGCTGATAGATTGCAACAAGGTATGAGAGGTGCTTGGGGTAAGCCACACGGTTTGGCTGCCAGAGTTGACATTGGTCAAATTTTGATGTCTGTCAGAACCAAGGACTCCAACAAGGACGTTTGTATTGAAGGTTTGAGAAGAGCTAGATACAAGTTCCCAGGTCAACAAAGAATCATTATCTCCAAGAAGTGGGGTTTCACTCCATTGAACAGAAACGAATACGTTGCTAAGAAGGAAAATGGTGAAGTCAAGGATGACGGTGCTTACGTCAAGTTCTTGTCCAGAAAGGGTAACTTGGAACACAACTTGAGAGAATTCCCAAACTACCAATACCAAGCTTAAGTATTGTAAGTATTGAATAAAATTCTTGAACTACAAAGTAGAAAATCTCTTCTTGTTTGTTGATATTATCGTTTATATTTAATACGTAATATATTTACTTTAAATAATATATTTACTTTAACATATCAGTAATACCCGCACAACCCACACCGTAGGTGGTGCGGTGGTTCCTGGACTTCGCACCGTCACTTAACACGACACCACGAGTGCAAAAAATGTCGCGAGACGCGGACTGAAAAAAATGGACGAGGTTTCAAAATATTTAAATACGCCAAATTCTCTTTAATTAGTTTGAGATTATTTTCACATATATTAGATACAATGTCCTTTGCCAGTAAAGAAGACCCAAAAACCTTGGTATTGTTCGATGTCGACGGTACCTTGACTCCAGCTAGATTGGAAGTTTCTGATGAAATGAGAGAAACCTTGACCAAGTTGAGAAAGAAGGTTGTTATTGGATTTGTTGGTGGTTCTGATTTGTCCAAGCAAGTGGAACAATTAGGCCCAACTGTTTTGGAAGACTTTGACTACTGTTTCTCAGAAAACGGTTTGACTGCCTACAAGTTGGGTAAGGAGTTGGCTTCTCAATCTTTCATCGGTTGGATTGGTGATGAAAAGTACAACAAGTTGGTCAAGTTCATCTTGAGATACTTGTCGGACATCGACATTCCAGTTAGAAGAGGTACTTTTATCGAATTCAGAAACGGTATGATCAACGTTTCTCCAGTTGGAAGAAACGCTTCTACCAAAGAAAGAAACGAATTCGAGGCTTACGACAAGACCCACAACATCAGATCCAAATTGGTGGATGCCTTGAAGGAAAACTTCCCAGACTATGGTTTAACCTACTCCATTGGTGGTCAAATCTCCTTTGACGTCTTTCCAACTGGTTGGGACAAGACCTACTGTTTGCAACATGTTGCTGACGAAGAATTCAAGGACATTCATTTCTTTGGTGACAAATCTTACAAGGGTGGTAACGATTACGAAATCTACAATGACCCAAGAACTATTGGTCACGCTGTTGAATCTCCAGCTGATACCATTAGAATCTTGAACGAGATCTTCAACTTGTAGTTAATTATGCTTGGTGTAGAAATAATACTATGTACATGCGAGACTATACACGCTTATAATAAACAACAGAACAGTCTCCGGTGGCTACCATGACCTGCTTAGCTTTGTAGCCATTAATTTTCAACTCTTGTTTGGCTTGCAATCTGTTATCAGCCTCAGTAATTTTTTTGGTCAAGGTGGTAAGCTTCTTGTCCATTTGAGTCTTGTTAGATGCTCCTTCGAAATCGTTTGGTTCTACCAATTTTGGAATGGACGACGGTTTGGCATCTTTGATAAGCTTGCTGTTTCCTAGCTGGCCAAACTCATTGTCACCAAAAACCAAGATATCTTTGTTGTTGCCAATATTATCTAACTGTACAACAGAGTGGTTGTTTCCAGTACTGAAGTTAGAAACCCCAATGCTTTCTGAAGAACTGATATTTTCGTTGTACTCACTTAAAATAAGTGACTTGATAATCTTTGGTTTAGAACAAACATGCAAGTATCTATTAACACCAAGTTGGCCTTTGATACCATTACCAAATCCAAGAATCAAATCATGGACTTGATCATCCTTGTAGCTCAACTTCATAAACGAGGTGTTGTTGTTGGCATAGACACTTTCAACCGAAAAGTTTTCTGCTCTTGTTTTCTTGAACTGTTTACCACAAATATTTTCAAAGTCATCCAAGTTGAAAACCTTGACAGGAACAGATTGAATGCTGGTTTTGTAGCTGACATCAATTCCACATTGGCCATAAGCATTCTGGCCCCAAGTCCAGATATTTCCGTTGGAATCGCTCACGATATTATGGTACTTTCCGCTGGCAATACTTGTAATGAATCTTGGTTGGATGATTCTATTAGAATTTGTAATTCTGAAGTCATTATTAAGCAACGTCAATTCGAATGGAATATTAATGGGGACTTTAGTATTATTTATTGGAGCAAACTGAGGAATACCGAACTGGCCGTTGTTTTCTCCCGATTCGCTACCCTTGAGGGTGAACACTCTTCCTTTATTGGTAAGAACAAGCAAATGATTCATTCCTCCAGCTATATCGTGAATTTTCTCTCCTCTGTTCAAAAGATTAACCCCCTCTGTAGTGAAGGAAACATAGTTAGATTCATAATGCTTAGAAAAGCCAACCCAGTTTGAGGAACGGGAACCTTCAAAATCCAACTTGGAGTTGTCAATTCTAGGAGTCAAGGCGATTTCACCGCCGGTGGTTAAGACGTAGATGAATTCTGGCAAGATCTGGCACTTGTTCACCTTATATGGCAAGTCTATCAATTCAGGTTGGGTATTTTTGGCATCGCAATTGTACTGATATAATCTGCCCTTGTCATCAACTACTGCTAACAAGTTGTCTTGAATCTGCACATCGTTCAAGAACATGTTATCGAAAAACAGCATTCTTACTGGAAGCTTTTTTGAGTGAATACCAGTGATATAGAGTCCCGAGCAAGTTTCGGAGTCCTTCAAGTCATCAATAACGTGTTTGGAAACGGTTTCCAGCAATTTAGATTTAAGCACCAGCAAGTCTTTAGAGTTTTTCTTCAATTTGAGCTTGGAGTCATCGACATTGTACCAGGATTTGAACACCCAAGCCTTATACCAGTCCCAATGGAATAAGGTCTGGTGCACAGCAAGTATCCCCAACGCAGCAAAGAGACCGATTCCCAAGGCCTTGAACCGTTCATTACGCTCGTAGTTCTTGTTCTGCTTCTTTTGGTTAGCATGGAACTCTTGATTGATCTGATCCATCAACTGCTTGTACTCTGGAGAGCCAAACTCCACCGTTTTTAATCTTGGATCCTTCTCCAAAAGCTCGTTGATGGTAGCTTGTTCTTCACGTTCCAACTGCTGCATGACTCTAGAGTGGATTTCGCCACTATCCACAGAATGGCTGGTGGTGAAACTATGGGTCATGGGATTCACACCACCATGGGATTTGAATTTTTCATGGAAATTGTACACCGTCTTCTGTTTGTTGAACTGTTCTATATTTTCATATCTACTTTTATCTGGCTTTTCTGATACATACCTCACAGCCACCGTGTATCTTAGAGCCCTACTGGTGTATAACAACGGGGTAGTGACTTTTAGTACTCTAGTCAACATTGGATAAAAAAGTTCGCGTTTTCAACCCTCAGTTTAAACATGATTGCAACCCGTGTGTACCGGCAAATAATACATCCAATAGGTGTGGGAAGCTACCGAGGCCTCACGTCGATCACCAAGTTCGATACCAAGAAGTTTGTAGAAAGCCTTGAGAAAAATGGCGAGTTCAGCCAGAAACAGGCAGAAACAGCCGTGAATATCGTCAGCAAGGCCATCAATGATGGAATCTACTCCATCACCCGTAACTTGGTGACCAAGGAAACGTTATCATCCACCGCGTACGAGCAGAAAGTGGACTTTGCCAAGTTGAAAGGAGAATTGCAAACTATGGATAAGTCCGAATTCAATAATCTCAAAAAGGAAACGGAAAACTTGAGAACAGACTTGACCAACTTGAAAAATCGATTGAAGGAAGAAATGACAAAAAACCAGGCCGGAGTGAGATTGGACTTGAACTTGGAAAAGGGAAGAATAAGAGAAGAAAGCTCCATCCACGAGCTGAAAATCGAGGACACCTACACCCGAATCGACGAGGAAATCTCCAATATCCAGATGCAGATCAAGTCCGTGAAAACACAGGTCATGCAGTGGTTGATAGGGGTGGGTTCGGGTACGTTTGCCTTGTTTTTGGCGTTTGTACGGTTTTTCGGGTAGTTTATATACATTTTGTGTGATGTAAATAGTGGTGGAAAAAACGACGCGAAATTTCAACATGAACTCGTTGTACAATCATGGCATAAAACAAACACAACTTCTTAGCAAGGACCTCTTGTCGTTCGAGAAAAACGTATCGACGTCGCCATTATCGCTCCAGGGATCGATCAGTACTACTTTGAACGCATTCAAAAAGACAATCAAAGAGTACACCGACATAATCAAGCAGAACGGCAAAGACCCAAACATCACCAAGCACGAAGCAAGGTTGGAGAAGTTCAACCAGGACTTTGCAGATTTCAAAAAGAAGTTCGATGACTTGAAGGTACAGAGAGATAATCTGTTGCAGGAAGCTAACCGACAGGAATTGTTGGGTCGTCGTCATGCACAAGTTTCTGATAATCCCTACGACCAGACATCGTCTGGCATGGGTCCGGAACAGGAGCAGCAGTCGATGTCATACCAGGAAGGGTTATTCAAGGAAAAGAATTCGTTGGGAAGGGGATCGCAGCAATTGGACCAGATTTTGGAAATGGGCCAGCACGCCTTTGAAGACATTGTAGAGCAGAACGAGATTTTGCAGAGACTCGGGTCGAAATTCGAGAAGAGTTTGTTGACGTTGGGAGTTAGTCAGGGAACCATAAGGTCGATTGAAAGAAGAGCAAAACAAGATAAGTGGTTGTTTTGGGGAGGAGTGATATTCATGGTGGTGAGTTTTTATTACATACTTAAGTGGTTTAGGTGATTTTATATACTAGGTGATTTTATATACTAGGTGATGAGTTTTATATGAGGATTAGGTGATGAGTTTTATATGAGGTTTAGGTGGTAGAACGTTTTTATATGAGGTTTAGGTTATAGAACGTTTACATCGTTGTTGATAAAGAACGGTAAATTATGGACACAAGCATTTTTTGACAGCAATGTTCGACAAAAGCAAAGTGGCTATGAAGTAAATAAGCACTGTGATAAAACAGTTCGGATCGTTACCCAATATAGACTACAGTTAATATATAATCGGAACTTAACCCAAATCACCGATGACCTTCCAGAGATTAGGTAATTATCCACAGTTTTGGGGTCAAATCTCTGGAAAGTGATCTTAATTGTAGATTGGGCTGATTGAAGCAAATATCACACGTCGTCCTTGGCCAATACCCCAAACCACTAGTTCAACATCTTTTCTTGAACACCTCAAGACCTCGTCCACCTCCAATCATAACCACGAAACACCCCCAAACGTGAAATCACACTCAAGCGTGGTCGAACACAAGCAAAAACCAAGCTTCAACCCCCATCAACACCTGACAACACTACTTAAAACGGAACTAAACCTCCATCACGTTCCCAAGCTACTGCCCATCTGCAGCTGGTCGTAAAACCTTCATCCCTGTTTACCACAATAGGAAACTACACCTGTGGACTTGTCCCAAAAAGGCTATTTCTCAACTCTCCACACATTCGGCTTAACCACGACCCACCAATAAATTTCACCTTGGATGGATTCTTTACGCCAAATCTAATTACTATTCCCAAAAAGGGAATTTTTCCTGATAGGCCTAAAAAATACCTGAGATGTCACAGGTGAGTTGGAAACTGTTATAAAGACCTGGGGAGATCCCAAACGAAGACAACGACAAATTTCAGTGTTGTACTCTCCTTATTGTTACCGGTGTGCTACTTTGGGCGTCGCAAGTGATTTGAAACTAAAGCTGTTTCAGATCTGAGGTACTGTTTTAGATTTTTATACCCATTTTACACACCATGAAAGCAGACAAGGCGGTTTTGATGGCCTTGTTGGCAAGTCTGGCCAACGCAGAGCTTAGAAAACGGATGGAATATGTCACCATGGTCACTACTGTAAATATGGCTTATAGTGACTATGTGAATAATGCGGCCACCCAGAATGTTGCTGCAGTTGCTGCACCTTCTGCTGCACCTGCAGCAGTGACAACACCATCAGCTGGTGGCCTTGGTGGATTCTTGGATGGGCTTTTGCAAGGGTTCAGGGGATTTTTTGGTGGTTCTGGTTCAACTCCGGCTGCTGCTGCACCTGCTCCTGCTGCTCCTGCTGCCCCTGCTGCTCCTGCTGCACCAGTTGCTACTACGCCAGTTGCTACGCCAGTTGCTACTACGCCAGTTTCTACTATACCGGGGGATACTGCCACAACCCAAGCAGCTGCACCGGCAGCAACCTCAGATGCACCTTGGAGCTGGCCTTTTACATGGCCTAGCAAAACTTCCACTACAGGTTCTGTTGCTGCTCCCTCTGCTTCAAATGTTCCAAAAAGTACCGGAGCAACTCCTTCTTCCGCTTACGTTCTTCCATCCAGCCCGCCATCTTCTGGAGGTTCTGGCTCTAGTTCTGGGGTTATTAAGTACGCAGAAATGGGTGGTGGGATTGCTTATTCGCCTTACACAAAAAGTGGCCAGTGTAAGTCAGCTTCACAGGTCAAACAAGATATGAATGTTTTATCCAACTTCGGTATCATCAGATTGTATGGAGTGGAGTGCAGTGGAGTGCAGAACGTTTTGGCAGCCATCAATTCCAATCAAAAGATTTTTGCTGGTATCTACAATATTGACGACTACAACATCAACCAAGACTTAACCACGTTGAAACAGGCCGTAGGTACTTCATCTAGAGGATGGAGCGCTATCCACACCGTTTCGATCGGTAATGAGTTGGTCAATGCTGGCAAGGCTAATGCAGGACAAATCAAGTCTGCCGTACAAAGCGCAAAAACCTGGTTCAAATCAAATGCTCCTGGCTACACCGGTCCTATTGTATCTGTGGATACTTTGGTGGCAGTTGTGAACAATCCACAATTGTGTGACGCTTCAGATTACTTAGCAGTCAACTCGCATCCGTTCTGGGATGGAGGTGTTCAGCCACAGGACTCTGGTTCTTTCTTAACCAGTCAGATAGCACACTTGAAGAGTGTTTGTAACAATAACAAGGATGTTTTGATTGCCGAGTCAGGATGGCCTACTCAGGGACAGACTTTTGGAAAGTGTGTTCCATCAGTGCAGAACCAGTTGGCGGCTGTAAAGAGTATTGCACAGACCTTAGGAAATAAGGTATTGATGTTCACCACTTACAATGATTACTGGAAAGACGGTGGACAATATGGTGTCGAAAAATTCTGGGGGGTTTATGGGGATCCTTCAGCTTAGAATATGATCGTAAGTTGAGTATGGAGTTGGTATCTAATTTATAAACTATGAATGTACGACTAAACAGCTATGGACATGTACGACTAAACAGCTATGGACATGTGGGTATGAACATGTATGAACATGTGGCTATGAACATGTGGCTATAAGATACAGCATTTGAAAGTCGACTATAAAAGTACGACTATGTATACGACTATGTATACGACTATGTATACGACTATGAAGATGCTCTCAGAAGATTCTCTCAGAAGAGCTTATTAAATAACAGGACAGCCACCTCTCAGCCTTAAACAACTGGCCCAATACCTACACCAAATGCACACCAATTACACAATGAACAAATTGAAATTGAAACACATTGATTTGAAACGCCAAACAAAGTATACCCAACTTGCAATCAACAATACACAAATTTAGTTGGTATTGAAATATGACATAAGCTGCAAAAAACACCAATGCTGCAGTTAGTACCAGAAAACCTGCTTGTTAATACACAAAGGTGTATCCAATCTGTACACCCACTAAACAGAGTATTGACCCGGCAAACCTAAAAAGATCACCAAGTATGTGAAAATCGAGCTTTCTCTGCTCTAATAGTGAAGTTTTTCAGTATTAGATCGAAGCAAAAAGGCTATTCCAAAATTTCAAAAACACATTCAAGATGATCCATGCATGTTTCCTCTTCTGGTGTACTATGTGCCAAGGCCTGAAAAACGGAACAAAAAAAAATCTGGATATTTATTTTCTCTGATACTGTAGTTTAGATTCTGGCGATAGAAAGGCTAAAAAGAAGCCAATTCCACGGCATATATTATTTTCCAAAGACCCAGATCATTGCAGTTGGGTTAAGATGTGTTATATAAGTAATTTTCGTATCAAACCATGTTGGTTGTGAAATGGAGTGAATAATAGAATGAATGGGAATGTGTGTGCGGCTGATTCACCGGTTAAATGATGTTGCAGAATTGGCTGGTTGGAATGTTTAACTTCATGTTTCGGGTATTTCTATGTTGTTTGAAGAAAGAGCTTTCATGTGCTTTCAAGTGATTCGTTTTTTTATGTAGTTTTGGGGGAATATCATGTACTAGCAGATTAAATTCATTGGATAATGGTCCACAATTCACATTTAAACCTCAGATAAAACTGAAAAACTGGTAAAACTGATAAAACTTGTAAAACTGGTAAAACTGGTAAAACTGATAAAACCGATAAAACTAATAAAACTAATAAAACTGGTAAAACTGGTAAAACTGGTAAAACTGGTAAAACTAATAAAACTAATAAAACTAATAAAACTAATAAAACTAATAAAACTGGTAAAACTAATAAAACTAATACAACTAATACAACTAATAAAACTAATAAAACTAATAAAACTAATAAAACTAATAAAACTAATACAACTGGTAAAACTGGTAAAACTGGTAAAACTGATAAAACTGGTAAAACTAATACAACTAATAAAACTGGTAAAACTGATAAAACTGGTAAAACTAATAAAACTAATAAAACTAATACAACTAATAAAACTAATAAAACTAATAAAACTAATAAAACTAATACAACTAGCACAACTAGCACAACTAATACAACTAATAAAACTGGTAAAACTGATAAAACTGGTAAAACTAATAAAACTAATAAAACTAATACAACTAATAAAACTAATAAAACTAATAAAACTAATAAAACTAATACAACTAGCACAACTAGCACAACTAATAAAACTCAGGTAAAACTCAGGTAAAACTGATAAAACTGGTAAAACTGGTAAAACTGGTAAAACTAATAAAACTAATACAACTAGCACAACTAATAAAACTAATACAACTAATACAACTAGCACAACTAGCACAACTAATACAACCCATTCAACCAACCCGAAACTCAAGTACATAAAATCTACTAACTCTGTCGTCGTGTCTCCACCGCCGCGTTCAAAAATCAAAATCTCGAAAAACAAAAAATCAACATGGACAGACAAACCAAAAAGCTCTACAACAGAATCAACTCCATCATTGATGGGTGTGAAACGTTGAAAGACGAACAAGCACGTAGCGTGTTTGAGACGTTTCGTAGATTACCCTTGAGAACTGGAAGCGACTACTATAAGATTATCAAAGTCCCTGTATCGTTTCATTTATTGAGAACCAGAAGTAAAGCCACCAATGTCAAACCCGATTCGTACACCAACGCTCAGCAATTCATTCAAGATTTGTGTCAGATGACGTGGAACGCACGATTCTTCAACGAAAGATCTAGTTATGTTTACAGACACGCCATGATCTTGGACAACTACATAAGAGAAACCATAATACCTAGGTTGAAAAACGACAAGTCGATTGAAGGGGCGGTTTTCTATCCCGACTTAGGTCCGTTACCGGCTGACGATGGTACTGGAGGAGCTGTAGGAGGCGGCATTTCCCATATTGCCAGTACCTTTGCCTTGAGTAATACCAATTCTGGGATCCAAAGTCCTAATCACGATGAAGACTATAATGACGATGATGACGAATACGATGACCACAGAACCCATTTAAGGGGATATCCTGAGCACATAGGAATGCCAAATCTCAGAGCAGGTGGTCCAGAAACCGGTATTAAGCGTGGTAGACCTCCTACTGTTGATAAGCCGTTTGAAACCAGAATCAAGTTGATATTGAAGAACTTCAAGAAGTTGAGAGATCCTTACAATTCCAACAAGGCTCTAACCGCTTCTTTTGACAGGCTACCTGATAAAAATGAGGTACAATTCTATAGCAGATTCCCCGATGCTATGAGCTTGCATGAAATTAGGACCAAATTGAGACAAAAGAAGTACAAGAACGTCCAGGAGTTTTTAAATGACTTGACGACTTTCTTCAATATCTATAAAGCTTACTATATGAACAGTCCATACTCGGAGATCTACCAGGACTTATTGAAATTCGAAACAGAAGCTAACAAGATCATAGAGATCGAAATGAGAAAGTCAGATGTTGAAATTATGGCTTTCAGTGCACCTGGTGGGGACGGAATAGTGAGATATCCATTGGATGAGATCACTATCGGGGCACACAGCTATAAAGTAGGAGACTGGGTGTTAATCAACAATCCAACTAACCCTGAAAAGCCAACTGTGGGCCAGATTTTTAGGTTATGGTCTACCTCAGAGGGATTGCAGTATACTAATGTTTGTTGGTACTACAGACCAGAACAAACCAGTCACAGAGTCGACAGATTATTCTACATCAACGAGGTTTGTAAAACAGGCCAATACAGAGATCATTTGGCAGGCGAGATAGTAGGACCTTGTTTTGTGTTGTTTTTAACCAGATACCAGAAAGGAGACTTGCCCATGGAATTTTTGCCGGAAAACTGTCCTTGGTTCATTTGTGAATTCAGATATAACGAGGCCAATCACGTCTTCAACAGAATTAGGACTTGGAGAGCTTGTTTGCCCGACGAAATCAGAGACAATCCTGAACCACCAGTGATTCCATTGAACGAGCCTAGAAAGTTGATCAAATACGAATCTCCTATTAAAGACTTGTTGGTGACGAATCCTGAATATGACATGCCGATTCCACCCGTACAGGAAGATAAAAATAATTTGGCACCTCCTATTGTGGGGTCAGTTTATTTGAGATATCCAGACCCAGATGATGATTTAGGACAATATTTCACCAGTCCCAACATCACCAGAAGTGAAGAAAACGACGACACTCTTAACAAAAGAAAAGCATACATTTTCACGCCGGTGTCGCAGTCCAAGTCTGTAGGGTATCCATCGTACCAATCCTCCAACATGCTGATGGCTTTGGACGGAGAGTACAAGTCTTTCAGTCCGTTCAAATACAAACCAGAAAAGAAACAAAGTACTCCTACCGCACAAGTAGGAACTCCGGTGAACAATAGCTACAACCCAGTAGGAGCTGTTGCTAATGGAGCCAATGTTCTTCACACATCCACATCCAACTACTCGATGCTTTTATCTGGAGGTATTGTGAGCTATGCCGTAGAATCTGAATGTGGATTAAGTTCATTAAGTGACAGCATCGCCAAACGTCAAAAGCTCGACAAAACCGAGATCATCTGGTTTAGAGGCCCTCCAGTTAGTATTCAGAGTGGTATAAACAGTACCGAAAACTATGAGATGGGACACTCAGCAAAGTATTTGAGTTGGAAGTTGAAGCAGAAGTAATATAGAAATGTAGTATAGAAATCTGACAGAAGTGAAATAAACTCTGAGACCTTTCTTTCTGAAACCTTTAAAGATCTTTCTGAAAAAAAAAAAAGATCTTTCTGAAACCTTTAAAGATCTTTCTGAAAAAAAGATCCGTAACCATCTAATCCGAGCACCATAAATACCAAACCAACGTAGTTATCGTACCAAAGGCGTCGTACCAAAGGCGTCGTACCAAAGGCGTCGTACCAAAGGCATTGTCGTCTTATCATCCGAATTCGCGATCCAAACTATGAACAAACTGGTGCTGGAGTTCCAGGAATACCTAAAAGGATGCAAGCGAATAGTGGCGCTAGTAGGTGCAGGTCTTAGTGTAGCATCCGGACTACCTACTTTTAGAGGCAGCCAAGGACTTTGGAAGAATTTCAATATGATAGACCTAGCTACTCCAGACGCATTTTACATTGACCCAGGACTAGTATGGCAGTTTTATTCGTGGAGAAGATACAGGGCGCTCAAAAGCAATCCCAACAACGGCCACAAGGCCCTTGCGTCGCTATCGCACGTAAAAGGACTAGAATTTATGATCATTAACCAAAATGTAGATGGGCTTTTGAATCGGGCTGGCACTGACAAAAAGACGCTACACGATATTCACGGGCTGTTATTCAAAATGAAATGCACCAGTTTTATGTGCAATTACACCGACGAAAACAACTTCCAACACCCACTCACAAAGGCATTGGAAGGGACAGAAGAAGAATTCGAAAATAAAAAGAGGAAATTGCACGAAGATATCACCAGCAGTCCCAGGTTCCAGCCCGTCAAACAGCTCAAAGAAGAAGAGTTGCCGAGGTGCCCGGCTTGCAGTGAGATGTTGCGGCCTGGAGTGGTGTGGTTTGGCGAAAGTCTTTCGTTGCAGATGTTGAACCAAATCGATAACTTCATCGAACACGATTCGGTAGATTTGATTTTGGTGATAGGAACAAGTGGGACTGTTTACCCTGCAAACAGCTATGTGGAAAGAGTGAAGTTTAAAGGAGGCAAGGTTGCTATTTTCAATACTGATATTGACCTGGAGTATATGAACAGTCTGGATGTGTGGACATTTAAGGGCGATGCAGCTGAATTGTTGCCGGTTGCATTGAAACCATTTATGCAAACGTGAGGGCAGTCACATGGAATCAATAGGTATTGTGTGCCTCAGACTATGGAATCCTCAGCCCAAATTAGTCTGGTAAGCTGTGGCAGCGTTCAATTAGACCTTTACACTACAGATAATGGTCACTTACAGATAATGGTGTCAGATAATGTACACGGAAGAATTCTTCAAAGCACGGAAATTCTGTAACTACTTTTAAATAGTGGTTATTTCCCTAAACAAGTGACGTAATAGTACCTCACTAATCGAAAACAGTACAAAGATATACACACTAAAAAACTAATACAATTCTACCAAATACAACCAGAAAAATCAGTGCCGAAATCAGAATATACATCAATACCTAGTCTATAAAATCATTAATCATCACTCGTTTCTACACCAACAATGGACTCTTATCCTTGTCTTCAATGTGGTCTTCTATGGTAGAATCGCAATGATTTCGATTTTCTAGCTTTCTCTTTTTTGTAGGCGACTCCAACTTCGACTTATAGAAAGGATTGCCCAAATTCTTGGTGAGACTGTTACTTCTGGATCTGGCTCCCACCAAATTGTTAAATGAACTGCTGCGTGAGATCTGGGTCAACGAATTAAACGAATTGGAAAGCGACCCTCCCAAACTGGACTTGGAGCTTCTTCGGGAAAGTGGTTTCAACGGAGGCTTGAAACAAGTCAAGTTCATGGGTTTCTCTTTGAGTTGTAGCTTCTTATCGGAGAAAATTCCCAAGTTTTTTAGGTTGTTGAGCGACCCGTCCATATTATTATAGCACCCGTCGATATTATTATAGCACCCGTCATAATTAGCAATGTTCATATTATTGGTGGTGAAGGTTTTGAATTCATTCTGGTCCAACAAAGGCGATGAAAGAGTTATACCCTCATCATTGGAACTATTTTCGTAGTCATACTGACACTGGTTGCAGGAATCAGTGTATCTTAAGTCAAACTCTTCTAGGGCGTCTGACAATTGAATGTTCATAGTGAGCTTTTTCGCCGAATTTCCGTTCTGTGACGATAAACCACGAATATGGAAAACTAGTGTAAGCTATAATTTCAACTGTTGGCACAAAACCAGGAACCAGCAATGTTCAGTGTAGCAACAAATGAAACAGCACTTTCTCCAATGAAAATAGGACTTTCTCCAATGAAAATAGGACTTTCTCCAATGAAAATAGGACTTTCTCCAATGAAAATAGGACTTTCTCCAATGAAAATAGGACTTTCTCCAATGAAAATAGGACTTTCTCCAATGAGAGTTGAATGTCGGTTTTTCAGGTTCTGGTTTCACACGATTAGGAGAGGTGTCGAGGTGTCGAGGTGTCGAGGTGTCGAGGTAACCGTAGGATTGGGTGGGAACTATGAGTTCAAGCTCTGCTGGTACAAAAGTGGTGTGCTCCAATACCAGTGCAAGGTATAGCTTGATAAAAAAAAACCACCCCTTTAAAAGTATTGAATCTCCTGTAGTGTCGATGTCAAGAGTTTAAAACAGACAAATGGAAAAATAAATTCCGTGCAAAAACAATAGGAGGGGTGCATTGGCTCTATTATTGAGATAACAAAAGGCGCATTAGTAGGAGATGGTGTTAATAGCTATGCTCCGTGGTTTGTAGCTAGTGAAGATTATTAGGTGCAAAACACGACTGGGTATTACAGTGATGAAGCATGAATTGTTTTCTCTTACTGGCATTTACATCGTACGTGAGCAGTGCATTAGTGCATCCTGGTTAAAGGTCTAGACCCTTTGTTTCATTGATTTTCTTTGTTTGTTGAATTATGTTTTTGTTTCAGAATCTGGCGTATTTGTTGAATCTGGCGTATTTGTTGAATCTGGCATATTTGTTGAATCTGGCATAATTATGAAATTTCAATATTTTCAACTACTTTACAACTGCTGTACCCAGGACAACTCCTTACTCCGCAGAACTACTACACTCATATCGAGGTTCTGAAAATCAGGATTTGGGGAGATCGCCGCTTATATAATCCAAGGCCAGTGTCGATTTTATAGTTCCACTTGAACGCGGTTGCTCTGGTGTACGGGTCTGGGTGTCGGATCTGTAGCCAACCATTACCTAAGCGGGTGCCATCCGCGTATGTAAGCGGACCCGGGGTCGCACGGTTTGCTCCCAGCAATACCGCCATTCCCCCTAGCTGACCCCGATAGTGCCCGAACCAATAGGCTTCTCGGACAAATATCAACCATCAAATTTTTCCACAATCCATATTCATTAATTAATAATGTTGAGATCAAACATCCTTAAGAAGATCCATCCTGTACAATTCGTCAGATTCAATTCTGGCAAGGCCTACGACGTCGTCGTTGTTGGTGGTGGTCCAGGTGGTTACGTTGCTGCCATCAAAGCAGCCCAATTGGGATACAACACCGCTTGTATTGAAAAGAGAGGAAGTTTGGGAGGTACCTGTCTTAATGTTGGATGTATTCCTTCCAAGGCCTTATTAAACAACTCACACTTGTACCACGAAATGGTCCATGAATCTGCCAAAAGAGGTATTGATGTGGTTGGTGAGTTGAAGGTTAATGTTGAAAACTTGCAAAAGTACAAAGAAAAGTCCGTCAAAGGTTTAACTGGTGGTATCGAGATGTTGTTCAAAAAGTATAAGGTCGACTACTTGAAGGGTGAGGGTTCCTTCATCGATGAAAAGAGCCTCAACGTCAAGCCAATCGATGGTTCTGAAGATTACGCTGTCAAGGCCGAAAACGTTATTGTCGCAACTGGTTCAGAAGTTACTCCGTTCCCAGGAATCGAAATCGATGAGGAAAGAATCGTGTCGTCCACTGGAGTGTTAGAGTTGAAGGAAGTTCCAAAGAGATTGGCCATTATCGGTGGTGGTATCATTGGTTTGGAAATGGCTTCTGTGTGGTCCAGATTAGGTGCTGAAGTCACCATCATCGAATTCCAAAACGCCATTGGTGCTGGTATGGACGGTGAAGTTGCAAAGACTGCTCAAAAGTTGTTGACCAAGCAAGGTCTTAAGTTCAAGTTAGGAACCAAGGTTACTTCTGGTGTCAGAGAAGGAGAGGTTGTCAAGATCCAGGTTGAAAACGTCAAGTCTGGTGAAGCTGAAGATTTGGAAGCTGATGTGTTGTTGGTTGCCATTGGTAGAAGACCATACACCAAGGGTTTGAACTTCGAAGCGATTGGTTTGGAAGCTGATAACAAGGGTAGATTGGTCATCGACTCCAACTTCAAGACCAAACACCAACACATCCAAGTCATTGGAGATGTGACTTTTGGTCCTATGTTGGCTCACAAGGCTGAAGAAGAAGGTGTTGCTGCTGTTGAAATCATCAAAACCGGTTCCGGTCATGTGAACTACGGTAACATTCCATCCGTCATGTACACTCACCCAGAAGTCGCTTGGGTTGGAGAAAACGAAGAACAATTGAAGGAAAAGGGTATCAAGTACAAGGTCGGTAAGTTCCCATTTATTGCCAACTCTAGAGCCAAGACCAACGACGACACTGATGGTTTTGTGAAGATTATTGCTGATGCCGAAACCCAAAGAATCTTGGGTGGTCACATCATCGGTCCAAATGCTGGTGAATTGATTGGTGAATTAGGTTTGGCTTTGGAATACGGTGCTTCTCCAGAAGACATTGCTCGTACCTGTCATGCCCACCCAACTTTATCTGAGGCTATCTTGGAAGGTGCCAGATCCGTTTTTGGTAAGCCAATTAACTTTTAAAGGAGTAGCCTAAAATAGATATAGTTTTTCTGTACCTTTATTTCTTTTCTTGTTTCATGTCTGTACCTTACTTTCCTAGTTTGTAAAAATTTTTTTTCTTTGACGTATTTTTTACCAGTGTGTTTTGAATGTAGAAATGACAAATTTTCATAAAAGTCATAACCAGAATCTACTAAATTATAAATACGGGCGACTAAAAGCTTAACAAATACTAAAAGTTAGCATCATGATAAAAGTAGTTTGAAACAGCCTTTACATAACACAATAAAACATATCTACAGAAACATTAAACAGAAACGACATACGCGACATACATTCAACCTAATACTTTAGAATAATATAGACAGCATGGATGATACCTGGGATATAACCTAAAATAGTCAACAAGACATTCAACAAAAGAGCACCGCAACATCCTCTTTCCATCAAAACACCAATTGGTGGAAGGAAGAAAGCAAGGATTAATTTGAAAATATCAGAACACTAGCAGTTAGTATTAGTCCATTGATTGGGAACATGTCGACTCCATTGAATGTATTCAATCTTGTGACAGGTAACTTGATGTGTACTTACAGTGAAAGCCATTTTGAATACGGAAAAAATGATTTGTAGCACTATTTATACTTCTCTAAGATTGCGGCTTATGGTTGCTAGTCACGTGCCTCTCATCCAAAATGGCAACACAACATCAAAAATAGAATTAAAGTGTCATTACCTGACAACGAGAATCAATTATGCCCAGGCTATGCAGATTGTGGATGGCCCTGTCATGTTATTGCTGGAACCAGCCCCTCCCCTCCTAAGACGCTGGACCGAAATAAACGCGTGTCAGGGTATTTCTGAGGCCGCGCGAAATTTTTTCCATCTTTCTTTGTGTCACAATCTCAATCTCAGTAACTATGGACTTGCAATTGAATATCTTAAAGGTTGTCGACAAGTACGGCTCGGTGGAAAACACCTTAACCTGTGATGAATTAAAAGGCATAGACGCCGCCACCTTGCATTCAAACTTGACCTCGCTTTGGTCCAAGGAATTAATCAATTTTGAGAAGATTGAAACTGAAAAGTGGCAGTTGTTACCAGAAGCCAAGGAGTTTCTTGGGTCAGGATCTCATGAAATGAGATTGTTAGAGGAAGTTATCAAGTCTATTGACGGTTTGAAGTTGGCCGATGTCAACAAATTGGGTCCAGTTGGGAAATTAGGTCAGGGTAAAGCATTCAAGAATGGTTGGATCGGAAAGACCGATGACAAGTTGGTCGCCAAGGTTGAAACGTTGCCTAAGGATACGGTTGTTGAAATTTTGAAGGAAATCGAATCTACCGGTACTTTGAATGATAAGAAGGAGTTAACTGAGTTGAAAAAGAGAAAGTTGGTTGTCATGACCAAAATTGTAGGCTACAAAATCACCAAGACCGACAAGTTCTCGGTGGAGATTGTTACCTTGGAAACAGATATCACCAGTGAAATGATCATAAATAATGAGTGGGCTGATAAGAAATTCAAGCCTTACAATTTCAACTCTGAAGGTGTGTACCCACAAAGTGGATCTTTGCATCCGTTGAGCAAGGTCAGAGAAGAGTTCAGACAGATTTTCTTCAATATGGGTTTCGTTGAAATGCCTTCTAACCAATACGTTGACACTGGTTTCTGGAACTTCGACGCCTTGTATGTTCCACAACAGCATCCAGCCAGAGATTTGCAGGACACTTTCTACTTGAAAGATCCAGTCAAAGGTGATGAGCCTGAAGATAAGCAATATTTGGAGAATGTGAAACTGGTACACCAAGACGGTAAATACGGCTCCATTGGTTACAGATACCCATGGAAGTTGGACGAGAGTTTAAGAATGGTGTTAAGAACCCACACAACTGCTATCAGTGCTGCCATGTTGAAGAAATTGGCCGAGGATCCTAAACCAGTGAGATACTTTTCTATCGACAGAGTTTTCAGAAACGAAGCAGTGGATGCTACTCATTTGGCGGAATTCCACCAAGTCGAAGGTGTCATGGCTGGTTACAACATCACCTTGGGTGACTTGATTGGTTTCATGGAAGATTTCTTTGGTCAGATGGGGGTCAATGGTTTGAGATTCAAGGCTGCCTACAACCCATACACCGAACCATCTATGGAAATCTTTGCCTACCACAAGATTTTGAAGAAGTGGGTGGAAATCGGTAACTCTGGTATGTTTAGACCAGAGATGTTGGAGTCCATGGGCTTGCCAAAGAACTTGAGAGTCTTAGGTTGGGGATTGTCTTTGGAAAGACCAACCATGATCAAGTATAACGTTTCCAATATCAGAGAGTTGTTGGGACACAAGGTTTCTTTGGACTTCATTGAAACCAACCCTGCTGCCAGATTGGATGATCTTTTAGTTTAGTTTAATACGTACATAGAGTCTGTTTATTTTACGTGGTTTGCATTGTATTCAATTCAAGCTTTGTCACCAAAAACATCACCATTTTTCAGGCAAATCTCATTTTTCAGGCAAAATCTCATAAATTCTCACCGCCAACATGGACGAAAACAAAATCGACGTGAAAGAAGAAAGAGATGATAACGAAGGTGATTTGATGTGCAAATGGAATGAATGTAACGAGCCGCAGTTCAAAAACTTATCGAAACTCGTGAACCACTTGAATACAGAACACTTGAATAACTACACCAATATGTTTCCAAACGCAACATTCCTGAAGCATTCTTGTTATTGGAAGGGATGTTCCAGGTATGGTATTGAACAGCCATCGAAGTTTGCATTGGTGTCGCATTGCAGAACCCATACCGGAGAAAAGCCGTACTTTTGTCCTATTCCAGAATGTGAAAAACACTTCACCAGATCAGACGCATTGGCGAAGCACGTAAAAGGGGTGCACGATCTTCATATTTTGAAGGACGCTGTTGCTTTGAACAAAGATAGGGTGAAGAAAGGCCGAATGGAAGCTAATTTTGTCAATCAAGCAAGTATTAGTGAGGTGGATTTTGTGAAGATGATTGAACAAGACTATGAGTTCAGAATTCCATGGTGGTTTTCCAATAACTTCTTGAACTTGGTGAATGACGATTCTGGCGATGTCACTACCATTTTCAGAATCCCTTTGAACACCAACGAGTACAAAATAGCCTTGGAGCGTTACAAGTCTTACTACCTGAACAAAAATCAATTCAAAGAACCTGATAATGTGCTAAAGCAAGAAATTAACCACTCAATTAGAAGTATCAATAAGGAGCCAGACATATCTTTTGATGAGATCGATGACTTGACTGTGTTGCAACAGATCCATACCGATTTGACATGCAAATTGAACAGCAGCACCAAAATCAACAAGATAGTGAAGACAGAATTGGCTACCGCATTGAAGCAGAAGAGAAAATTATGGCTCGTGAACCAATTATTGTTGGATGGAAATGTCCAGCTCAGTATTCCACACAATCCTGACCACAACGACCTAGAAATATTCACCAATATCGAATAAACCGGTTCACACGTTTGACTAAGAGCACTAATAGTGAAAAATGAGATAAAAAAATTGTATGAGAAAAACTCATCTCGAAAATTTTAATGTCAGTACCACCAATCCAAGAAGTGTCAGAGACAGAAATGGTTTCGACCACCGAATCCATGGGTTCTGATACCTACAACGAGATGGACTTGAATGATCTTTTCAGTGAATTGAAACAAACCACCAAAACCGATGAAAATAACGACAATGATGAATTTACGAAATTGAAAACCAGAGTGGAAAACTTACCCAAGATAACCAGTAATTTGGAGGCCAGATTGCAGACCAAGAAACAGGACGTGATCAGAATCAACGATCCTATAGTAGTAAACCACAAAAAGGAAGAGGTAGATGATTCAGGAAAAGAGTGGTTCAATATGAAGAAAGTAGAGCTCACGGAAGAATTGAAAAGAGACATGATGATCATCAAACACAGAGGTGCATTGGACCCAAAAAGACACTATAAGAAAGAGAGATGGGAGATTCCCAAGTTTTTCCACATGGGAACTATTGTGGAAGGAAACACAGAGTACTACTCCAAGATGAATAAGAAGCAGAGAGGAAAGAACTTGGTGGATGAAATAATGCATGACGACGAGTCGCAGAAGTACTTCAAGAGAAGGTACGCCGAAATCCAGAAACAAAAGGTCAGTGGAGGAAAAAACCATTACAAGAAGGTCAAGGGTATGAGAAAGAAGTTTTAGTTATCAAGGATTTAAATTGTAATGTATATTAACGAGTTGTGTAGAGAGTTGTGCTTTAAGCATCTGGTATTAGTAGAGCAATTTTTCCTGCGAATGGCCGTTAATTCTACCGCATTTACAAAAGTAAGTATATTGAATTATTCCTCCAAGCCAGCTCTTTTGAAAACATCCAGTCTTACTGTATCCCATAATATCTTTTTATCCTCCTTGGAAAGCTTTGCTTTCTTATCGTTTATTCTGAGCAACTTCTTCATCTCATCCGATTTCAACTTGTACTCGTACGCTGTTGTAGCCGCAGCAGCCAAGTTGATCAAATAGTTCCTTATAGCTATTTCTTTGTATTTAAGTTCCAAGTCTGGCTTGTTATCTGCGGAGATAATCGGCGTCAAGTTGTTTCTATTTGGCGAATTTATCTGCAATAAACGGGACTGCTTGACACTCACTTCGGCCACTGACCTTTTGAAGTGGACGTCCAAATTATGTTCTTTGTATATGTTGGAGTTGTACAAGATGTGAATCAACTCTTTGTCTGTGATGTGATGGTTTATCAACACTAGTTGGCACTTTTGCGATAAATCTCCAATTAAAAGTGGCAAGGAGTGTTGAGAATACTTAAAATCGGGTATTGATGATATCACAGGCATCTGGGTCAATATTATCTTGCATCTGGTAACATTCAAGTTCCAGTCTAAAAGATTCTCCGGGTTCTGGTAATTCAAATCTGACCCTAAACTGATCTTATACGAGTCTTCGGTAACGTCTTTGATGTTTATTATTCCTTGGTTGATTTTCACTTCAAGTTGTTCTTTAAAAAACGTTTCATGAAGTTGTATGTCGTTCACCAACTGCTCGATGGTGGTACTAATGGGTTCACTATCTTCTGGAATGGTAACCGTGGAAGATGAATACAATGAAGGTGCTGAGCGCGCTGAACGCTTACTGAAAACACTGGAGTTACTTGATTTATGTGAGTGTTGGTTGGCGTGCTTATATTGTTGTATGGATGGGGCAGATCGTATAGTGTGGGCCTCCGACGAAACCAGCGGTAACTGCTGGTAGATGGCATTTCTGGCACTATCTTTGAAGTGTGATGGGGGTGTACTGCTTGCCAGCCCGTTTGTTCTGACAAAGGATGATCCAAACATTAGTTATTCTTTGCTGGAAAAATTTTTCTTCAACTGAAAAGGAGACAAAGTTAAAAGTTATTCCGAGACTTGAGAAATGAAAATTTGCATGATTGTTTTTCCAGACCCGCCCAAAACGGATACCTTGCCCGGGACCGTGTTGTGTTTGATTATTAGAGTAGATAGTGTTGCAAAAGGGTAGTAATTATGGTATACAAGAGACCTGCAAAACTTGGAGAGGTTTAGACCATTATTCACGGAGTTACAAGCTAACTTATGCTAGGAGCCTTCCGAAGACTTGAATTAAGTTTCATCCTAACCTACGATTTTGTAGAGCCCCTTTGCTAAGCTTTTGGAGCTGTATGTATACTCAATGCTCTGTTAAGAACCATAATCTCTTTTTCATGTTTTGATTCAAAACCATCCGCGAAACTTTTCATTGCGTAATCATCACCGAACATGGAAGAAACCTCTGAAGATTTTGGGTTTTCTTTAGCCACAGATGCACAGGGAATCAAGGTATTCGACTCATTTGGTGACTTCAATGGTTATCGTTACAACTTGGACTTGCTTTCCATTGGAAATTTGTCAGGAAAAGTGGCTTGTTCCAACATCCACTACATCTTGATGGGAACTTTAGGTGATTTGAACAGCGGTAATATTGAAAAGTTTCAGAGAATAGATATAGATAACGTGAGACAGATCAAATTCAACGCTAATGAATCACAGTTGTTGGTGTTATCCCAAAATACATTAAAGTTTGTCAATGCAAATGACTTTTCAACCATCGACTTGGACTTGGTGGTGGAGGGTTTCAAAGCCAACCCCAAAACCAACGAAATTGCAATTGTCAGCAATAACACAGCATTTATCTATAACGGAGAATTGAAACAAGTAGCCACAGATACAGAAGAATTATCGTGGTCTAACGATGGCCAAAGGTTATACTTGGCCACAACCACGGGAGAAATCACTATAATTGATAAATCAAAAAATATCATAAAGGAAAAGTTTGGTAAGTTAGATTCAGAAGAAGATGCACATATAATATCTATTTTTGAACTTACCACATCAAAGTTACTTGTTGGATACTGCGTTTCCGAAGAACACAAAGAATATGAAACCAGATTAATTGACGTGGAATCAGGCGAACAAGAAGATTTGGGTATAGCCGCAGGATTTGGATCCTTGGAAAGATATAACAACTACTACATTCTGGGATTTTCAAACTGGGTTCCTGGCCAGAAGTCGTTTCTTGTCACCGGAGGTACTGCCACTGAACTAACCAATATTCAGGTGGAAAATAGTGAGGTCAGGATTATTACTCCAGTTGATGATTTCTTGATGGCACTGTTTCCAATGAACGAAGAAACCAACGAAGATGCTTCTCCTTTTGGTTTAGCCCTTGACTTGTCTAATTCTGGCGTCAAAGTAGAAGATTTAAGCTCGCATTTGGAAGAAGCCACGGGATTACCTAAAGCATGGTGTCTTACTCATGAAGGAACGTTGGTAGCGTGGTGGGTATTTGATGTTGCAAACATCAAATCTGGACAAGTGTCCTTGGAAAGAGCAATTGGAGAGTTGAAGAGCACAATTCCAATTAGTGTTGTGGATTCAAGATTGAAGTCTAGTAACCAAGAAGAGAGCAAACTGAGTTCTATTAATGAAGCCAAACCATTTGGTTCACCTAGTTCTAATCCGGATAAATCTTCTGAGAAAGCTCAAGAAAAGCCGTTTGGATCAACGGGATTTGGCACTGAGCTGAAGCTTTCGTTTGGTTCCACTGGTTTCGCCTCCAAGCCATCTGGTGGTTTTGGCAGTACAGGATTTGGAAGCACCGGCTTTGGTAGTTCTGCATTTGGTAAAAGCAGCTTTGGTTCCGGTACTACTGGAGGTAGCTCCTTTGGAAACTATGCAAGCAGCAGTGGATTTGGACTGTTGAACCAGAATAAAGAATCGCCTTTTGGTATGACGAGCCAGAGTAAGGAATCACCATTTGGTCTGATGAATAAGGCATCGCCATTTTCATCAATAGGAGAGAAGAAAGAATCGCCATTTGCTTCTTTGAATGAAAAGAAAGAATCACCATTTGCTTCATTGAATGAAAAGAAAGAATCGCCATTTGCTTCATTGAATGAAAAGAAAGAATCACCATTTGCTTCATTAAACGATAAAAAAGAATCGCCATTTGCTTCATTGAATGAAAAGAAAGAATCGCCATTTGCTTCATTAAACGATAAAAAAGAATCGCCATTTGCTTCTTTGAATGAAAAGAAAGAATCACCATTTGCTTCTTTGAACGAAAAGAAAGAATCGCCATTTGCTTCATTAAACGATAAAAAAGAATCGCCATTTGCTTC